>JBBPCX010043089.1:0-15269 GCA_037974365.1 Hydrocynus forskahlii | reverse complement strand
GTTTGTCCAACATGCCCATGGTCGTCAGGGCTCACGAAGAATACTGCTCCGTAGCTTGGACCCCGTTAATAACCGCTTGTGGTTCTAGTATTAGATTTGTTCCTCTCCTTGTCTGCTTACCATTTCATGCACCACAATATCTTTTGATAATGATACAGTTCTCACCACCTCTTTTTCTTCATTATTCTTTATAGTGTGGAACTAGCATATCTTCTGTGATTCTGGTGACAACGCCACAAAGGGCTAGCAACCACAACTAGTCTGCATTGGAAACCTGACCAATAGAGCTCACCAGTTTGCCATTGTTGCCAGAAATGACAGAGTTGTAATTCCATTGGAAGATGAGAGCCTAACCTGTGCCTTGGATAAACTGTTCGAGTTTTACTGGGTCTTAAACCTTGTGTATCCTGCCCAGCTGACATCAGTTTTCATCTTTCTAGAGTATGTATATGACCTACCAATGTCTAAGATTGCAAGGCGATCTAAAGTCTTGGAGCACATTAGCAAGCTTCAGGTTTTATCTTAAATCAGCTCGTCATGTTCCCTTGTCCAGTATGTAAAATGTCAGTGAGCTCTGAGATCAGGAGACTTCGCTGGCATCTTCGTGCTGTACTTTCCCTATCTGATGGACAGGACTACACCATAATTTGTGGCCAAAATTGCTGTCAACGTACATACCATAACTTTAATTCCTATTCTAAGCATCTTGCAAGAGAACATTCAACACAGGAAAGCTTATTAAATGTTTCTTCTCAGTTTTCCAAAATATATATGTCAGACAACTGTATAGAGGACAAAGCCATTCCTACTCACACCACTCATTTCACATCTGCCCCAATATCAGATTGTTATGTGAGATATGCAGCATTACATTTGCTCCGGTTGTAACCAAAGGTCTTGCAGTGTTTCTGAAACAACTCATAATAGATCATCATGAGTTGTTCAAAAAACTTTATACTTTTCAACACCTCATTCCAAAACACCACTTTATGACCCATTATCCTAGCATGTTGATTCAGTTTGGGAACTGTGGGAAAAAATTGAAGAGTACAGATTTGCACAAATTCCGTATGATTTGTCAAATTCCCGACCCCTTGATATTCAGTCAGGTTTTTCGTCTGATCAGCTTTACATCAGTCCGGGATACATCATTTGAAATAAATGAAATTATGTAGAATGCTTAGTTATGTAATTTTGCCTATGTGTTTTAAAATGGTTTTGTCCTATGCTGGACATATTCTACTGAAATTCTGTACATTTTCATGAAATTATGATTTCTTTTATGACAATTTTGTATTCATAATTTTTGAAAATTCTATCTTATATTAAATGTCTTGATCATATATTGTGTATTTTCTTATTTCATATTTTAAGTAACACTTATTGTGTAGGTTTTAGGTACTTTTTGACACAATATGAGTTACCAAGAACAGCATATTTTGTGTTAATATTACACATCTTTGTTACCTTTCTTGACATTTTCACTTTATCAAAAGTGTCAACACAGTAAATGTGTTAAAATTAACACAAGACTTTTTGTCCCAAAACTCACCCATTAATGTGTAAGAATTTAATACAGTTTGTGTCAATTTTAACACATCCTTTCAGAGTGTTGGCTTGTTTATGCGCAGTCATCTCACATGCCTTTACAGCCAATCAACGCACGATGTAACGTGGTGATGCACAAAGTAAACGATGAATGATTTAAGCATGGATTTGCATGTTACGGAAGACACAAAGAGTAGGCATATGCAACATCGCCATCAGACTTACAGAAATGAATGGGAGAAAGACCCCAGTTTTACTGGGTAGTTAAAGCCTGTAGCTAGCACTAACAGTAAAGCTTTCTGTCGCTGTTGCAACGTGCAAATGGTAACAGAGATCACAGTTCAAAAAAATCATGCCAAGTCTAAAAAACATCAGGAGAAAAAGAAGTGTCTGGTCCCTCCAGCCACCCTGACAGACTTTAGAGTGCGCTGTCAGTTTTCTTCGTGTTGCATGCAGAGAAATTAACAAAACGCTTTGACTTTGATGATCCCCTCATGACACATCCTGTGTGCCTTTCTCTTGCTACTGCGACCAGTGCCAGGGCATGAACAGAGCACCCCTCTCTGTTTCCACTCATGGAACAACTGCCCCAGTTAATTCACATTCAGGATTCAGACCGTCTCCAACAAATTGAGGCGTTTGTCTCTTTCCACATTAGATGAAAACACAAAGTGTCACATGTGAGTTCAAATGTGTCACATTTCAGCCAACAAGTACAATGCTGCGGTCCTTGACGGCCTCAAACCTGTACCATAAAAGATCTGGCCCACCGTTGGAGGATGGAGCAGCCACAGACAGCGACTGTAATGTGGAGCTTGAAGTTTCTCAGTAAGGTAAGTCTTTACAAACTAAACCATCCTAACCTTTTTTCATGTATATTCTAAACAAATTTTATTGTATGAATACCTTAGCACATTAAGGCGTACTGTGAATTTTATTAATGCATTGTACTTGGCAACATGGTTACAAAAAGGCTATTTATATTTGAGTTGTATGTGTTTCTATGGTAAAATATATTGATGCTTTTATTTTTGTAGCACATTTGGTAACATGGTTACAAATAGACGGCTGTAGTTCAAAACACATACTTTGAGTCTGGATGTGTTTTTTTTTCCATTTTAAAAATACAGTACAACGCAAACGTTATTAGTCCTATTTTGCACATTTTCAGCACAGGGTCTCAGGACATTCAGTAACATGGTTAAAATAAGATGTTAAGATGAAATAAGATGCTTTTTGAAGTTGTATATGTGTGTTTTATGTTAAGTAATGCAAAACTGTAATATAGACCTATTTTGCATTTCAGCTCAGGTCAAATGTAGCCATTTAAATGGACAGAAGAAGCTTTAAAGGGATATCTTTGTTATGATTAAATGCCTGTTACAGTAACTGTTCTTACTGTTTGCACTTTTCAAATGTTTCTGCACAAAATGTCACTGGATTGTGATTCTTAATAAAACTACATTTTTTATGGCATGTTTTTCAATTATCAGTTTTTCAATTATCAGTGGTGGAATCTGATTTTACTGTTAATTTAATTTTACAGTGAAGGCACTTTGTTCCGCTATTCACAGTAGTTTTGAACTGCAGCCAGATGCTGCTTCGTTTACGGGTGTCAGTCATATTTATGTGTTTTTGCGATGCACTCACACTTTCCTCCTCACCGCTGTCTACTCTCTCACTTACTGACTGAGGGGACAGACAGATAAGCTCAAAGGGGAGGTTCCGTCACAGAATTCAGCAGCGGGTTCCTTCAAAGAGACAGGGTAGTTGGAATCGAAGGGGGGGAAACCATCGTTATGAGTCTAAGAATGGGTCACACTAGCCTTAACCATCACCTCTACAGTATGGGAAAACACAATACTAGACAGTGCTCGTCATGCAACCAAGCAGAAACAGTGGAACATGTTTTATTGGACTGTCCAGCTTATAATGCTGAGAGGGAAGTCTTGTTAAAGCACTAGGACATACTAGTACAATATTAGACAGTCCACTCACTTTCTCTGCAGTAAAACCACCAGCATGGAAGCACCTTATGACTTTCTTAAAATCAACCGGACAATATGAGATAATTTATTTATTATTATTTTTATATTATAGGTATTTACACATGCATAGTTTGAAAGCGTCTAATCCTCATTGATGCTCCACACCCAAATTAGTTGGTGGCGGTAATGCACCAAATTGCATGCCAGCCGCCAGTAAAAACAATAGAAGAAGAAGAAGAAGAAGAAGAAGAAGTAGATCTGAGAGTGAAAGCTGAGAAGCGAAAGGAAAAAAAATGGGGAACGGCTTGATGGGAGTTGGCTTTTCTGATTCACTACAAAGCATCGGCTCATAGTTGTTGCGCATGACACATCACTATCAGTTAGAGTAGCGATTCAGACAGTAGGGCTGAGTTCCGGCCTCCTCTGTTTCAAAGCCTGTTGGACTACTGCACAAAGCATAAAAAAAGCATGAAAAAGTTGTAAGTAAACAGTCGTTTGCAGTATTTAGTGTTTAATTATTCACATATGTTGACTTGAGGTTAACAAGTAAGTTGTATAGCGTTAGCATAGCGCTGCTAAGTTATAGAGTTCAGCTACGTTAAGTTAAGCATGCTAATTGTGTGACTGGGAAAAATTAGCCTGCACCCTAAGCTAGTGTAACAAACATTACAGTTAGCAGCCTCAAGCGTGCACATTTTTGAAATAAATATTTCTAAAGAATATTTTAAGTAGTGAGAGTTGTTTTAGGTGAATATTTGATATAGTGAATAATTACATGTGATATCTAGCCTGTGTGTTTTATTCTGCATTATTCTGAGCTAATGTAACCAAATCAAACAATGTGCATGATTTCTACAGTGACAGACAGTTATAGGGAGAGAGCAGGCTCAGGATGAAAAGGACTCAAAATATTAACTTTTTCACCATAAAAAAGAAGGCAGTAGATAGAAGTGATGTCACTGATGAGAATGAGCAGCAGCCATCCACAGAGATTTCTTCAGATCAAGGTATCACTACATCCTAAATCTGCCACAATTCGGCTGGATTATGAAATGGACAGTTTTAATAGAATTTTTAAGAGCATTAAAATGTAATTAGTATTAAAATAGACCTACTATTGTAGGTCATCCTTTAAGGATGAATAAAGTATCCATGTATATGTCTGTCAGTCAGTCCATTTATTCATTCATAGTGAGGAAAGGACTTGCAGCCTATAGTATAAGAAGTTTTCTGAACTGAATTGTCTATATCTCCACAATTTCTGTAAATGAAAGGATTTCTCTAAAATTGAACACGTAAGTATTAAAAGTCGAGTTCATTTTATATTTTGACACCATACATTGACACTCTGAGTAACTGATATAACTTTTCACAGGAACTTTGCATAATGATTAACTTTGACATGAGATTGAAGGTCCATCATCTGCAATTCTGCCTTCATCAGGTAGGTCCGATATTTAAATAATAATAAATATGTGTTTTAAAAAACTTTTTGATGCAATAATTTAATTTTTATTTGTGTGACCAGATGCTTTCTCTGGTGAGCAGTTGGATCATGAAGTTGGTTACCAACAGCTTACATGCTACACAAAAAATGTGTATTATTTAGGTAAATAAATAATTTTGTTGTTCAAACCTTGGACTACTGTTTATTACAATCTAAGACTGCAGGGCATTTAAATAAAATTGTCATTGTAGTGTGCCACCCTTCTACAGTCTGTGCCTCTGCCTGTCCCTCCCAAGAAAAAAATTCTAGGCATGGCCCTGCTTAAATGATCTTAAATTTAAATGTCAAATATGAAAAATATATCTCGCACTCTAAATGTGAACCCCTCATTTGCCATATTAGCCCCCGGAGATCCGGAGTAATTAGCCAAAAACCATTCACCTCGCCCTGCCTTCCCATTACTTTTGTCCCCCACGGAACGTGCGGCGGTTTTTCTCCACGGGGCAACCACCTCCATCAAACAGTTAGATAGGGCACGGTGAGATTTTTCCAACGACCCCTCCTTTGCCATAATAACCCCTGGTGATCCTGAGTTATTCATTTGAAGACAGATGCGCCCTTAAATGCGCTCGTAAATTAATAACTCTGGATCGCCGGGGCTATTATGGCAAACGAGGGGTCGTTGGAAAGGGTCTCACTGAGCCCTATCTAACTATGAAGTTTCACATTTAGAGTGCGAGATATCCACCTGAGACCCGGCCCATTCCTTTATGTCCTTTATAGTAGACATTTTGTTCGCCTGTATCTTCCTTAAGTATTTGGAGTTACTCCATTCCCTACAGTATTCAGTAGAGGACATCCTGGGCTTTCCATTGATGTGTCATGTGATGGGTTTCCATGCTGCGAACAAGGACTGCAGTGGCAAGACATACATGAGGTGCACCAAATGCAAGATGTTCCTCTGCATAACCAAAAAGAAAACATGCTTCTAGGATTATCACAGCTAATATATCCAGAGGAAGAAGAAATGCAGAACTACTTATGCTCTATGACTTCTAAATCACTGTTGAACTAAATATGTTTTGTTTTCCTTGCAAGCAACAAGCAACAGAAGAGTGATTTGATCAAATTATGGTTAATCTCACTTTAGACCATTTTCTAAATTCAGTTCTGTTTTCACACAGAAATCGTCCTGTTGTCTTGTACAGTGGACATGCTGGGAAATTAAAATAAAAATATTTTCAAAGAAATTAAAATTGTAAGGTGTTTTTTTTAGGCCCAAATAGATAGAAAATCACACAAAAAAGAAATTGTAAGACACTTTTTTACTTTGGCTCTCAGGAGGATATATTTTTCACTTTTAGAGCTGGAAATATTGTCACATTTAGAGAGTGAGATGTATTTTCCACATTTAGAGCTGAGATATATTTTTCATATTTAGAGCACAACATGTATTTTCCACATTTAGAGCTGAGATATATTTTCCACATTTAGAGCGCAAGATATATTTTCACATTTAGAGCTCAGATATATTTTTCATATTTAGAATGCAAGATATATCTTCCACATTTAGAGTGCGAGATCTATTTTTCATATTTAACATTTAGATTTAGATTTAACATTTAGATTTAGATTTAACATTTAGATTTACATTTAACATTTAACTTTAGCTCTAAATGTGTGAAAATTGCACTGAAATTGCTCTAAATGATGAAGAAATGACACCTCTACGTTTGTCAAGCTGTTTTTACAAACTGCACCCCATACATAACTCTTTACAGAATGAGTTTATTAAACTTCTGACCTGAGAGTCTCCAGTTTACAGTGTGAACTCTTCAGTCCAACAGAGAGCAGCTCCACTCCTGAATCCTGCAGGTCATTGTTACTGAGGTCCAGATCTTTCAGTGGTGAATCTGAACTGAGCACTGATGATAGTTCTCCACATATGTCCCCACTGAGGTTACAGTGATCCAATCTTGAAATTAAATATTATAACGACCATTTAGAAGCAGAAAGTTAAGTAATCCCAAAGTCTGAAGTATATTGTCTAAAACATTTATTCTTGTTTGCCTGCAGTTAACACAGCTGTCAGTTGCCGTTCAACATGTGTACAGGAAGAATATATATAGAAATCATTTTAATATGCTCATTTTCGTCTGTCAGTAAAGTCTATCTGTATTTAATTTTGTCTGATGTTGGTTGTTCTGACTGATTATTTACCACAATACTAAGTTTCAGTCAGTGTCACACAGAGACCAAAATAACAGAACAGTGGATTCTCCTCATTGAAGCTGACTCATATATTTATTTTTTCAAATAATAACTAGAAATAGAATCCAGCCCACTGAAGGAAATGTTTACAAAAGACAAGGGAGTCACTTCCACTGGCAGCCACAGTCTGTATGAACATGTCACTCTTCCTTCTTGGTTTCATACATTCACAGAGTTCCCAGTTTGAAAGCTAGTTATATACTGGCTTTGAATACGTTTATATGACATCAAAGGTACAATATCATATGTATTTCTTCAATATTATAAAATTACAATATTACTGAAAATGATACTCACAGAGCTCTTCTTGTGTTTTTCACCACTGGCAGTAGTCTCCACAGTCCTCCTTCTGATGGTCTGTATTTCTCCAGCTCAAACTTCTCTTGGGTTTCCTCTGACATCAGCAGCACAAACACCAGAGCCGACCACTGTGTAGATGAGAGTTTGTGTGCTGAAAGATCTCCTGAGTTCAGGTATTTCTGAATGTCATCTGTGAGAGAGCTGTCTTTTATTTCACTCAGGCAGTGGAAGAGATTCATGATCTTCTCAGTGGTTTTTTTCTCTTCAATCTTTCCCTTGATATAGTCTACAGCCTCCTTCAGACTTTCCTCTTTGATTTCCATTTCTGGCTGTAGATTCTTGAGAAGCATCTGATTGGACTTCAGTGAGAGGCCGAAGAGGAAGCGGAGGAAAAGGTCCAGGTGTCCATTTTCACTCTTCATGGCTTTTTTCACTGCTGTTTTGAGGAGATCATCCAGTGTGTGTTTGAACCGCCATTTCATTTTCTCCCCAGGAGTCTCAAGGAGTGGGTTTAATCCAGGACTGAATGTGAGAAACACAAACACAGCAGCAAGAAACTCCTGGAAACTAAAATGTACAAAACTGAAGATCTTCTCATCCTTCTTAAAGATTTGTGTACACAATCCAGAGTACACGACAGCTTCCTCAAAATCAATGCCACATTCTTTCAGATCACTCTCATAGAATATGAGCTGTCCCTTCTGTAACTGAAGAAAGGCCAGCTTTCCCAGCTTCAGTACACTCTCTACATCCAGCGTGCCGCTATCCTTGTTGTGTGTTGTGCTGTATTTCTCACTCATTATTCTTGTGTGAAACACCAGGAATCGTGTGTACATTTCTGTAAGAGTTTTGGGAGCTTCTGTCATATCTTTGCTGGTCTTTAGTATTTCCTGAAGCACGGAGGCTGAGATGGAACAGAAGACTGGAATGTGACACAAGATGTGAAGACTCCTTGCTGTTTTAATGTGTGAGATGATTCTGTCAGCTTGATCCTGATCTGTGATTCTCGTCCTGAAATACTCCTCCTTCTGTGGGTCACTGAATCCACGGATTTCTGTCACATGATCAAAATACATGCGCGGGATCTGTCTGGCTGCTGCTGGTCGTGAGGTGATCCAGACCAGAGCAGAGGGAAGCAGCTCCTTTTTCATGAGGCTTGTGATCAGTTTATCAATGGTGGTCTCCTTTGTTACATTAGTCACTTTCTTTTGATGGAAATTTAGACTGAGTTTACTTTCATCCAGTCCATCTAAAATAAAAACCATCTTATGCTTGTCCTTCAAGATCTCCTTCACATCTGCACCGTCAAATTTAGGATGGAAGTAACGTACAAGTGTCCAGAGGCTGTACCGTTCATCTCTGATCAAGTTCAGTTCCCGAAAGGGAAGGAAGAAAATAAAATCTAAATCCTGGTTGCTTTTGTCTTCAGCCCAGTCAAGAATGAACTTGTGAACAGAGGCTGTTTTTCCCACTCCAGCGATTCCTAAAGTCATCACTTTTACACCAAGTACATTTACACCAGGCTGTGCTTTGAAAATGTCACGGAATTGGACTGTTTTTTCGTCTGCTTTGGGATAAAAGGCCTCAATCTGTCTCACTTCATGCTCAGTGTTCACTCCTCCTGTGCAGCCTTCAATCACATAGACTTCAGTGTAAATGTCTTTTAAAAGCAAACTGCTACTTTCCAGTGAAGTACCCTCCCACAGCTTTGCAAGTTTGACTATGAAGTTTTCTTTCATCATTCTTTTGATATCACATATTTGTCCCTCTGTTGGAAAATAAGAGCAAAAAAGAGTAAAAGAAGAGTAGTTTTGTGAGTGCAGGAGATTCATGATACAGAATTTCCTCTCGTGTGTGCCACTAGAGGCCGTCCTTTTGTTTTGTTTTGGGAACTTTTATTATGAAGGCTGAGCACACTGGTGTTGTATTTGTTATATTACGTGTTTCAGCTGGCCGGTGTGGTCAGGGAAAAGTATGTGTGTTTCTATTGGTTTGTTTCATGTATTTAAGTTCATTTGTGGTGGACCTCAGCGTTGGTCCACCGTCATGTTGGCTCATTTTGTATGTTTCCCTTTCTCCTTTTGTTATCAAGCATGGAAGTCTGCCTAAGTGCATATCGTGAGATATGGGGAAACGTGATATGTGAATTTTTTGGGATATTCCTTTACCTCTGCTGACTAACATTCTCACTAATAAGGCTTAATTACAATGTCTGCATTATTATTATTATTATTATTATTATTGTTTTTGTTGTTGTACAGATATGATTAGTGACTTTCTCCTGTGTAAATTAAAACTGTCAACTAATGTTCAGATTTACCACAGTTTATACCTGTCTTACAGAAAATGTCTACAGTCCCTTATTGGGATTTCCTTAAGGAAAGGAAGGTCTGTTATATGTTTTAATTGCTGGTTCTGATTTGTATCGGTAAGTTTTATATATACATGGGCGTCGTCGCCATTCAATCAGAGGGAGACGTGTCCCCCTCACATTTCATAATTATTCGTTTGGACCCCCCCACATTTAACATAAATAATTAGTTCACCCAGCGCTGTTGAATCTTGAATCTTTCGCGAAATAATCCACTCCATTTAATCGATAGAAGAATACACACACCACTGGAAATCCGAGCAGCCTGTCTGTGCACTGACGATTCACTTCACTTGCATGCGGTGAGTTGGAGGCAAACCCGAGTGGATGCCAGTGGTGTGTGTTCTTCAATCGATTAAGTTTTATTCTATCGATTAAGGATTTTTTCGCGAAAGATTCAAGATTCAAGATTCAACAGGGGTTTCCAAAACACCCCCACCCCCTAAAAGGACGTGACTTTGCATGCACGCAGCAACCCCGCCCCCACTCCAAACCCCGCCCCACCCCCAAACCACGCCCAAACCCCGCCCACACGTGTAGACTGATGCGTTCCCCTCACATTAAAAATGCTTCTGACGCCCCTGGATATATATACTGAAGATCTGAAGTGAGGTTACCTGCTGAGGAAGCTGCTGCATTGCTCCCAACCTCTTCACACTTTACTCCACCTAAGAGAGTGAACATCAGTACGATGAGTGCAGTGTAAGATACAAACAATTTAAAAAACACAGACATCTCAAAATCAGTCCATTCAACCAGAACAATATATCTCTAGTCATTTGTAACACAGGAATCTAGAAACCAGAAACAGGGACATAAGATAAATTACACAGAATATGAAATGTACTGCAATATGTATTTTGGAAATAAATGCGACTAAAATATAATGAAATTCCACTTTACAAGGCACACCTACCTGGTATCTACCCTCCGTGTTCATTTCAGCAGTTCCACTGACCGTATAGGTGTACTTTGTAGTTTATAATTATATATCATAGATTGTCTTTTATCTGATTCATTTTGTTATCCCTCTTTCCCTGCTCATTACTGGTCAGGACTCCCACTGGACCACCAGAGAGCAGGTATGATTTGGGTGTGGGACAGCAGTGAGAGTGACATGGTGGAGAAATGTTCAGTCTGGCAGTGACAATGATGTGTTTAAAACTCTAGCAGTACTGCTCTGCGCAGCACACACACACTCTAACACGCCACTACTGTGTCAGTTTCTATGCTATGCTGAAAGTGATCCACTACTTAAATAATATCTGCTCACTGGTGGACCAGTGGGGCTCCTGAGCACTAATCAAGGGGGTTAAGTCCAGATATAAGGCAGGTGTATGTATGAGAGTGGCTCATCTGTGGCTTTTCAGAAATTCACAAAATGTAAAATATATGTATATACAATAAACACCAAAATTACCAGCACCATTGGAAAAGATATATCAGGTACTTGAGGTTGTTTAATAGGTCAAACTCACCTTCAAAATAGGAGAGAATCCTATTTAATAAAAACAGTTAAAACCAAATAACTATTTAACCAACTAAAAAATAAATATATAAAAAACAAACAAATAAAAAGAAATGTTTTACTGTATCATGTGAGTGTTTAGGAACACTTAGGTCATCCATGACTTTCATCCATTGTTATGCCAGGAAAACAAATGTTCCAATTTGAGCACATAATCATTTGTTTTACATCTGGTTTCACAGTTGCCCCATAACTTCTAAAGCCAGTTGTCTCTGAGAGTTGCAGCAGTCTATTTTCTGAAAGGCTGAAAGACTACCTCAGTTAATTTAATCCTCTTCCACCCACAAGAATAGGTTCTGTACTGGTTTGTGCACCACAGAGCTTTTCTACCAAAACTAAATAGGTTGGGAACCAAAACATAGCTGGTGTTTCCAATATAAAACATGACATTATCAGCGGGTGTGTCATTCTACAGTTTGGAGTGGAAGCAGAACACAACAATTGAGAATGCAATGGAAAAGGATAAATCCTATAAATAATGCTTGTTTTTTGATGAAAACACATATCTGCAATAATAGATCAAAACTCACTACTCTTTTCTTTCATTGTACATTGTGCAATGTCCTCCATTGATGATACATCCTTGATTACTTTTCTGCTCAAAACTGGTGGAATTTTAAGAACATGGTATAGCCTTTACATGTCTAATAGAAGCTCAAATACAAATTCAGAATTTCAAGATTTAAAAAAAAAATTTTACTCAGTAAATTTTAAGTGTTATTTAGAACTGCAACACTGTCCGCCTACAGAGTAGCACTGCACCAAACTGATAGTTAAACCCAGAACCTACTTGCTGTGAGGTGATAGCACTAACTGCTATAAAAAATAAATAAAAGTATAAAATAATTTTTGAGTATCCAAACAAGCATTCAAATATGAATGGAATTACATCTTTGAACAATATAACAATTACATTTTACATTAAAATATAACTTTATTTTTAAATTTAAAACTTATATTCTTTTGTTTTTTAATCCAAAGATTCAGCTTTTCAATGTGTACCAAATAGCATTACACATTACTACATACTATTTGGCAAAGCCATTTAGTGCAAGTTCAAACTTGATCTTTTTTTTTAGAAAAACAAGCTAACCTGGCCAAATGCCTGGAAGGGGACATATGTTTATATTACCTCCATGCAGACAGGTTAGATCACAGTTAGCATCATGATTTTTGGAAGATGCAGTATTTTGGGTTCACCAAGTTAGACTCCTTTCATCTGACCAGAAATGTCCTCTACTGGAGTTCATCTGACACTGCTAAACCGGGTTCTACGGTCACATCAGACATAAATTTGCTTTTGGGCACCAAGTACTCAACCTGGGATTGGTGTGAAAAAAAGGGTTTGTAAACAGAAAAGAACCAAATCCGCACTGTTACATACAGTGGAGGCGTGTTTTGGGACTGTTTTTTCTTAAAAGGCACCAGACATCATGGATTACATGACACATCAGGAGATTTTACTGTAAACCAGTTCCAGATTCAAGAATTGGTCTTATAAGGTCATATTCAGAATTCTTAACATTTAAAGTGTTTGAAACCTAAAGCTGTGCACAAGGAGTAATGGGGTTTAAGCTAGAAAATAAGACACTACATTTTAGTAATTATGAGTTTACACAGTGATGTAAGTTTATTACCATTTTTCAGTCTGTTTGACAGATCTTCAGCCAGCTGATTCTGGTTTATCTTCTTCAGGATGATCAGTGTGATCTCTACAGCTCTGTCATGTCCATAGTTTTGAACAATCTTATCCACAGTGTCCTGCCTGTCTGCCTTCTCCAACAGAGACTTTGGAATGCCGGTGAAATTTTCCCCACCATTAGACAGATGCCACTGGAACCTCTTCAGGTCCTCGTCCAACAGGTCCTCAAGAACATTCAGCAATGCTTCTGGAATGCTTGCCATCATGCAACACTAGATGTAAAGAGGGACAATACAGACAAATTTAATGGAGGATTTTGATAAAGTTCAAAGCAAAACTAAAGCTAAACTAAACAGCTCAATAAACAAGTCAAGTCAGGTGCTGGTATTAGATGGTTGGTTCTTGATTTTAATTACTACTTCAACTCCTCCCAATGAAAACTAAATAGCAACTAAATCTTTTTCTGATGTAGAAAATTTGGTTTATTTTTATTTTAAAGTAGTATTATTTTAAAGTGTTTTGTAGTGTTCTACTCTTCCATGGCCCAGTGCCTACAACTGGCATAAGACATAGTGACCTCATTAAGTCTACTACTATTTTATCAATACTTTAGGAAGACACAACTAACCAACCCAGAACTATCAGAACAGTCCACTGTCATACTTTTTAAGGAAGCAGAGTAGAGACAAACTGTGTCAGAACCCCTCTATAAACTTTTACTGGTGCACAATGAAGACTACACTGACACACTGCATTACAGTGTGGTATGCCAAAACAACCAGAAACAACCAGAAAGAGGGTCTTCAAAACAGCACAAAACATTATTGGGACCCAGCTGTTATCATTTGCAGAATGTCTACCAGGCCTGTCATCAGAGCGGGACTCCCAAAAGCTGAAAAACAGCTTTTTTCCCCAAACTGTAAAATTATTGAACATGACTTCACGCCTCCCACACACTGGGCCTACCCCGTGTAACTTGGGCCGTCGATCTACAAGTCTTACTGGCCAGTCAGACCAATAAATAAATAAATAAGTAAATTAATAAACGGTCAGCCCAAATAGCACGTCGGCCCACCGGGAAAACGCCAGATATGCCAGATGGTCAGTCCGACCTTGGCTACAGGTATTACAGCCAAACAAAAGCACCAAAAGCTAGATGGTGAACACAGTGCCACTGAACCTTAGCAGTCACTGGGGGGGAGAAGAAGGGAAGCCCAAGGAACACCAGGTCCAGCCACTAAGCTCTGCCAGGACAGCGTCTTCCGCATCAAACAGGAACTACCTGACGTGCTATTTTGGTCTGTGCCTTTTAAAACAAGTTTTTTTCAAATATATAGTTTTAAGATAGCAGTCGCTAGCAGGCTAATGCTATGCTTTGGATTTGTAAACAACCATTACTTTTATTTTATTGTAGGGCTGGGAAAGTTAACGCATTATAATGCATTATTTACTTAACGTCATCAATTATTTAATCGCACATTTGAAAGTTTGGTGCTTTCACCAAAGTAATACGAGCTATTATGCACAAAAGTAATGGGACGCCTGACTCCCGCGAAAACCAGGCAAACGTATAGCGCTCCCATTACTTTTGTCCATATAAGACGCCTGATGTCGCGTTCGGCTCCCTTTTCCTCACATTCAAAGCATGCACACTTGCACCAGGGATAGTTGAAGTGTTCCATTTTATCTTGTCTTTATTTCCAAATCAAAGTAAAGCAAAACAATGACTGACTCAAGGGTCAAAATACACTACAGCTTTTACTCAGGAAATTAGATAAACATGAACTCAAGCTGACTGTAAGCAAGCGGAGAATGGACGAGGTGGACCGACACCTACTGTCGGTCCCTAAAGCCCTTGAATACCCAACCAACCCATAAACCAAATCAAAACATTAACTCCCAACTCAATACAGCTGTTACTCCAATTTAACACATTCCCAGAACCCTTTCAACATAAAAGTCCCCAAAACAAAACTTAGAACACAAAACTCTAATATAAACTTAGACAAGGGCATAACAGTCCTCAGCCCTGACACCTGACCATTACACCAAATGTAACTTTAATAACACTGCATTCCGATACATAGACTTTAATATGGAGTTGGTCCCTCTTTGCAGCTGCTATAATGCTCTGGACTCTGAGGGGAACTTGTTTTCTATAACAAGCTAGATAA
>JBBPCX010043079.1:0-15269 GCA_037974365.1 Hydrocynus forskahlii | reverse complement strand
ATTCATACGTAGGTCACTGTGTGTCTTAACCAACAGAAACATTCCTCTGAAACTGCTCAGGTTCAGGGACTGGACTGAAAATGAGAGTCTTTGAAAATCCTTCAAGAAGCCTGGAGAACTGTTCCTCAAGACCACATTAACATACAAGAAAGTCTGGGTCTTTGGAAGCAAACAGAAGAAACCAGGGCTGGCTCCATACATTTAAAAGTACTGTACTAAAGTACTGCAGCTAATAAATAATTAAAGTCTATGTCTCAGATGTCTCAAACCGCATAATACCACACAATAGTGTGCAAAATAGTACACACCTATTAGAAGTGCTTTAATATTGTATGTTAAGAACAGAAGAGTGTGGATGGGACACACTGTAATATCAAGCAGCCTTTTTAGACAGACTTCTATATTAATGACAACTCAGACTTTAATTTCCCTGTAAGTGCCATTCTACTATACAGCACATCCTCTGTCCTGCTGCTGCTCTGTTTGCACAACTATATTTATTACTGTCTGTTCTGTATTTCTGCATAATTAACTCTCTGCTGCTAGAATACAGTAGCTGTCTTAATAGTGTGCTCATTCATTCAAGTACTGCAGCTATTGTGGATTGCACTAAATGTTGTCTTGTTGTTCTTGTGTATTTCTTGCTCTCTTTTGTCCTTTCTGCACTTATCTAGTCTTGTGGCGCTCTGTTCTTGTTTTCATGTTGCACCATGGTCCTGGAGGAACACGGTTTCATTTCACTGTGTAATACACACAAACCTATATTTAGTTGCTGCTTTACTTTCATCTTTTGTTCTGTCCACTTTGCTGCTGTAACAATGCAAATTTCTCACCTGTGGGACTTATAAAGGTTTATCTTATCTGATCTTGATTGACTTGGCTGACTGGGGGAATGATTAATGTCAGTGATCAGGCCACCTGATAAATTGCCAGGTGCAACATTACCTTAGTAAGGCTGACTTGACTGACTATACTGGCTGAATTTCTTAGATCTGGCCGCCTAACAAGTTACCAGATGCGGCTTTATCCCCTACAAAGGTGAGCCTTGACTTGATTGTCCTTGCTGACTGGTGGGAAAGATAAATGTTTAAATCTTTGGATCTGTTCACCTGAGAAGATGCCAGGTGCAGTATTCTACCTTGCCTTTATAAACCTTGACTTGATTATCCTTGCTGACTTGGTGTGAGAAAAGTTGCAAATGTATTGGATCTGGCCACCTGGGACGTTGCCATGTGCAGCAATATCCCCTACCTTGGTGGGGCATGGTAATGGTCTCGTTGGAGTTGCTGGAGCCCACGTTGAAAATGACCACGGCGGAGGCGTTGAGGCTTGCTGCGAGACGGATCTTGTCCCTGTAGGTGCAGTTTCCCCGGGCTATGAGGGCTATCCAGGGGCTCTGGTGGTCACGGCTGGTGGGGAACCTAGTACTGCTGTCGCAGGCCTGCCTGTCGTGCCCCGGCGCAGGCATTAGCACGGTTCCCCGGGCCTCCCTCTTCGGGGACTGCTCTCCGTAGCGCCCGCACTCGCTCCTCTCCGTCCGGAGCTCCGAGCTCACCGGGTCCACGTAGCTGATGTTGACGAAGGCCGTGTACCACTCCTCCTTCTCGGCCACGGTGAAATCCAGGCACAGCAGGTGCACGAAGCAGAAGGACAGCAGCCACGTCGACAGAGCCAGGCTCCGGCACGCCCTCACCAGCGACCCTGCCATCGCGCCCTGACCGAGCACAGCGCACCCTCACCCAGCCAGCCCAGCCAGATAACCCGCCTTCCCTCCTGCACTGGAGCACTGGGCAGCCAAAACCTTCACAACTCAAAACTCCTTTCTTAAGTAACTATTCCACTCTGCTGGCTTACAAATAAACCAAAAAAGCAACAACTTACTCAAACACTCCCGAAATAAAACCTAAACATCATCCTGAGCTCCCCTGGTTGTTGAGGCTGAGTGACGTTCGACTTAGGGAACGAGTCGGTTCTCGTGAACTGAACCTTTTCAATACTTCAGTCGAACCGATACCGTGAACGAACTGATTCATCACTTAAAATAGTGGACCCTTATAATCACGTGTGAACAGAAATTCTGCCTCTGCGTTCAACCCAGGACTGTGGGACTCCAGTCCTGGAGGGCCGTGATCCAGCACGTATTGGTGATTTCCCTGCTCAGAAACACCTGGTTCACCTCACCAGTTAATTGCCAGCTAGGTTTAGTGAATGTGTTTGAAGAACCATCAAACTGTGCTGGACCAGTGTTCGACACCCCTGATTTAACCCATCCACCAAGTGAAGCAGCGGGCAGCCAGCGTTGCAGCTCCAGTGGAGCAGTGTGTGGGGATGGCACTTTGCTCAAGGGTACTTCAGTGGTGCCACTAGCAGTCTTGTGATTCAAACCCACAACCTTACAATTGCAGGGGCAGCTCCCTAACCACCAGGATACCAGCTGCCCCAACAAACCTTTAGAAACATTAACAGCCAAAATCAGAATGAGGCAGTAATAACCTAGTGCGTAAAACACTTGTCTGTGAATCCAATGACCACAAAGTTGCAGGTTCAATCCCCCCCCCACTTTCTACCACTGGGTCCTTGAGCAAGACACTTAACAAATTCATCTCATAATAAATTGTAAAATATCACACTATAACATATTAAGAGCATCCTCTTTCAGCTCATGTCCTTGGAATATTTTCAGTTTCTGTTGTATTTGTGTGCAGTAGCCTACATTTTTTGTTTCTTTATATTTTGCTTTGAATCACCTTGTTGGTGCCAAAATACTATTTCATACCTGTCAAACTGTGCCATCTTTGGCATATTGAGTAGATTTAATTAAAGAAATGTGAACACATGTTTTACTGTGACAGTCTGCAAAGTGCCTAAAGATACAAGGAGCCTAGATAAAGGAGTTCCAGCCACTCAGCATTCAGCACCACCAGTATACTGATCACCGCCTGATCATCTGGAATCTTCACAGGTTCAGGACTTCAGTGAGATGCTCTTTGTTCTGCTTGAATGATTCATACGTAGGTCACTGTGTGGCTTAACAAACAAACATTCCTCTGAAACAGGTCAGGTTCAGTGACTGGACTGAAAATGTGAAAGTCCTTCAGGGCAAGAAAGTCTGACTGTTTGGAAGTAAAATATGAAGAAATGAGGGTCTCAAGACTTTTGCACAGTACTCTATATTCAACGCTTGGAAAGAGGAATCAGAAGTAGAAATACGCTGAATTATGAATCATTGAATCATTCGGTTGAGTTAAATACGCAGTTTGAAAGAATCGATTCGGAAAAATGAATCAAACCCGATGGCCACTACTGCGGGTTGCCAGATTTTGCACTCGCTACGAAATCCCCCCAGCGGCTTGCTTAACGGAAAAGGGACAGAAAGAGGGTATTCATAGTATTTGGCAACCCAAATAGTTACACTCAAGAACCGCCCTCTTCTGGAGCGGAGAATTATCGAATTCTACGTCATCTAACTCTAACCTAAATAATATTTATATGTATAATTATAGAATATATGTTTAGAATACATTTATGTATTTAGAATAAAATAAACTTTCCAAATGAATAAATAAACAGACCAGTGATCACAGCAGGGCTCCGCTCGGAACTGATCTTTAGTAGCTCTCTTTTTCTGGCCGGACCGTCTGAGGAGGACGCGTGGTGGTGCTGAAGTGTGATCAGGTTTGTTTTGGAGGTTTAAAATGTCTGTAGTTTCTTTAAAATATTTTTTTCTGTGTCATTGAAGAGTTAGAGCCGAAAAATGTATGGCAGACTCTCTCTCTCTCTATGTCTCTTAATCTATATATCTCTTTCTCTATGTCTCTCTTGTTCTCTCTGTCTCTCTCTCTCTACGTCTCTCACTCTATCTCTCTCTCCCTCTGCCTGTCTGTCTCTCTCTCTCTGCCTCTTTCTCTCTGTATTTTTGTGTTTTCTCAACTCCTATCTTATATTGAAGCAGCAGTTTCATGTGTTTTTTTTTCTACGCTAACGTCGATTCAGCTCCGGAGGGACATGAAATCACGGAAATGAACGTTTTAGCAAATACTGAAGCCTTTAAAAATGTTTTAATATTTTAAAACTCTTAATTTTCTGTGCCTCCTTGATGTTGGGGCTAATTCAGTTAACAAGCCTGTCACTCCACTGTTTTTGGGTGAGACACTTGTGTTACATTAACATTCAGTGCCAAGATGTGTGAAATTCACTAAGATGGGAAGAGTTACTTTTGTTAAGGAACTGAACTGGGAAAAGACTTTTCATGAGGCAGGTCGGGTCTTATTCACAGTCATTTGAACAGTTTTCTACAGTTCTTAGATTTTCCCTTACTGTGCCACAACGAGCTATAGGTGGGTTGAGCGTGGGTGAAACTAAAGAAAACAGAAAATACATCCATTAATGCGCATCTTGGTATTCTTAATTCTCAATAATGATGCTACTTATGACTTTAGTGTACTTGTATACATTTGTGTGTATGTGCAAACACGGTAGTGTAACATATTAAACATATCTGAGGAGTTGCACAGTATGGACAAAATATTAGCTCTTTAGTTGTATTGCCACTATGACTTCAATGGATTATATATGTTAAATGGGCCATATACTGGAATTAAAGTATGTAAATTATTGTAGAGTGTCTAAGTACCTTTTGTTTTAGGCAGTGGCGGAGCTAGAATTTTTTACATGGGGTGACCACTGCTAGTCGTCTCGTGGAGTGATTCGTTCAGTCGCGCATGCGCATTTGCCAACTTCCAATAGTTTCTGTATTGGAATTATTGATTCACCTGTTTCGAGTCTTCGGGTTTTTCGAGAATTTTCGAGGTTTTTTCGGGCGGTAACAGGTAACATTTTAATTATATTTTGCTAAAATGAACGAAATGACTCGAAAAAAGATTCGTTCATTTTGCTGAACGAGACTCAAAGGTCCGAGTCGGTAAAATGATCTGTACTTCCCATCCCTAATAGCTTGAGCGGCATTGCCGGCAAAATTCAAAAACTTCTTTAGACAAATGAGATGGCAATCAGCATCAGGAACTGCCGGCAGCAAATAAAATTTTGGGGTGGCACCCAGGGTGGCCAATCGGATGTCAGGGGTGTCCAGTGCTACCCCGGACACCCCTCTGGCTCCGCCACTGGTTTTAGAGTCTATGTTCACTCCTCCATCCATGCAGTCAGGTTCTGGAAACTAAGATGTGAAAACAGACCATTTTCAAATCAGTTTTTGTGATGTCACAAAACCAACATATATCTACTTATTCAGCCTACAGCAGTTTAGCCCCACCCGCTCATGCTGAAGTTGTAAGGAGTGTTTCAGCCCCATGCTGCAACACAGGACAGCCAAGAGATAATTTGCATCTATCAGTCTTAAAGGCACAGTAACAAAACAGCCAGTTTAATTATAAAGTAAAAACTAGTTGGAAAATGGCCATGTAAGAATAGAAAATTAATTACATTTTTGGTACACAAATGCACCAATGGAAAACATGGAACGGAAGGAAAATATAGAATATATTATCAGAGTTAAATACTGGGCAAAATAACAAGGCTTTTGTTGGATCACACAAAGACCTTGATTCATCAGAACACTCAGTAACTCACCCGGAGCTGTAATTGCAGAGATTAATTTCACAGTAATGATCGAAAGAGGATAATTTGTGCAGCCCTGGTAGGAAGCAAGAAAGCTGAAGAACCAGTCTGGACACGTTAATGGTAATTATTTACAGTCACTCATTAAATTTCATGATTAACCGGTTGTAAAACCGGACTCCCCTGCAGTCTGGATGGAACCAAAAATGGGGATCGGCCAATAGAAAGTCCTTTTGGGCGTGGCAGCTGGTGAACTAGGCCTAGTGGTCAGGGAGTTGGCCCTGTGAACAGAAGGTTGTGTGTTTGAATCCCAGGAGTGTCAGTGACACCACTAAGGTACCCTTGAGCAAGGTACCGTCCCCACACTCTGCTCCCCGGGCACTGTGTTCCTGGCTGCCCGCTGCTTCATTTGGTAAATGGGTTAAAAGCAGAGGAAGAGTTTCATGCTGTTCACACTGTGTGCTGTAGTGTGTTCATGTATGACAAATAGACACTTTGACTAAAGTTAGCAGTTTTCTTGACTAAAGAGAAAACCTGCTTCGTGGATGATGAGGTTATGGTAGCAACTGTCTAGTTATCTTGGTAATAATACTCCATAACATCTAATTGAATTGGACAGACAAGTTCTATGTAAAACTGGATTGTGTCTTATAACTGGCACCATTTTGTCCAGAAGTGAATAAATAGTCTCATCTAGCTTTGTGATTTTGGGTCCGTACCAGTCACCCAAAAACTACAGGCTTTGACCTCTTATCCGTTTATTCCTTAAACTGCAGATTTTTATTCTTGTCAAACACTGGAAACGATTATAAATGAGAATATGTCCAATAAAACAAGTCTCCTTTATAAGATGAAAGAATCTGTAACAGTGCATGTCTGACTCCTATTGACTGGTTGTGTGGTGATACAGAGTCAAATTCTAGACTGTGCTTTAACTTTAAATGCTCTTGTTCACTGTTTCATCACTTATTAGCTCATTCAATATCTAACACTTGTCTGGTGATCCATATTGTAATAATATTACGTGGGTTTTTGTAGGTCAGTGTTGATTAATTAAAATGACATTTTTTGGCTAATAAAGACACTCAAATGGTGAACATACTGTAAATGTATTTGCCAGGCACCAGAAAAAATGTTATTTTATTTTGCATTTTGTTACTTCTGTGCTTCAGTGCTATAGAAAATCTCAGAAACTTTTGACTGGTGGTGTACCTGGCTAAGGAATCACTGTCTCCCGCTGTTCTTTCTGTGCAGTTACATATTTTAGTGCTAAACAATGCCGAAAAAGAAGACCGGCGCCCGCAAGAAGGCTGAAAGTCGGAAGGAGCGAGAGAAACAGATCCGTGCAAACAGAGAGCATGTTGATGTGGCCAAACATCCATGCAATATGTCCATGGTAAGGGCGTTTAGCACCTTAATAATACATCATTTTGAATAGTATTTTTCATAGTAGTTCTAAACTGTTTAAAGCAAGTCTAATGACACAAGGAACCGTGCCGTGCTATGAACAAATCTTTTTCTGTTATAAATAAAGTGACCTGTACCCGAGCCGAGCCAAACCAAACCCGAGCTGCTCCATGGCAAAATAACAACAACTGAGATACAAATGAACAACTGGGAAGCCAACAAAGTACAGGCTCTACTGGACTGGAGATTTCGGTGGAAGTTATCTATGACGCAAACAAATTTATCTTTTAACGCTGTGAGAAACACGAAGGTGATCCAGGACGTCACTAACCAGTTAGCTGGATTACGCTTTCATCACACGGATAAAGAACGAAGAGAAAAAAATTATAAACTCAAAACAACTATGAATAATAATAGACCACAATAACGAAAGCGGCTCTGAAAGAAAAAACATTTGGGATGAGCGGCCATAAACTGTGGGGAGAGAACTGAGCTGCTTACGTGTCAGAAACTCCGTTACCAGGCTGAGATACACTGGAAAACTGGAAAAGTGTTCTGCAAATTCTGTGATATTGCAGTACTGTTTATGTACAGCACGGTTCCTGTACACCCATGGAAAAGTGCCTTCAGTGTATATTGTGAAACAGAGCAATTGTATGTACTGCTCTAACGCAGTGTTGTTGTTGTTGTTGCCAGGACTGTGACAAGTGTGTGAGGTGAGCTCTTTCATTTGGTTTCTGTCAGACTGCAGACTTTCTGGAGGTTATTTTTACTTTATCACCTCTTGCGCCACCTACTTGATAAGTAATGTTGCCTTGGAGACCCAGAGGGGCAGAAATACAATACAGTCTTGCCAACAATGTGTTTCCAATCCTATTTTAGGCGCCAGAAAAACAGAGCATTCTGTTACTTCTGTGCTTCAGTGCAGAAGCTTCCCATGTGTGCTCAGTGTGGTGAGTTAGAACTCATTTATAAACATTCTCTAATGATAGACTAATAATAATAGCTTGATTCAGTCTTTCAGCTATTTGTCTTTGATGAGAACTAAAATGACTTCAACGAAAATGACCCCTAATTGCAGACTGCAGAAGACAAACAGTTGTTAAAGTTCTAAATTCATAATGTGATCAGTATGTAATGCTTGTATTGTACTGTTGCTGCTCTGAAGCACAATTCATGCCATTGGGTTTTGTTCATTGTGTTTAAAGGTAAAACAAAGTGCATGAAGTCCTCTGACTGCGTCATAAAACACCCTGGCGTTCACAGCACTGGAATGGGCATGGTGGTAAGCGAAAGAGCGACATTTCATCATCACGGGTCAGAAAAGTTCAGTCCAGAACATCCAAACTGCAAACTGGTGTTGGAGGAATTATACTTGCTGAGCAATAAAGTCAAATTCCATTGCATTAGATAAAGAAAGTGATTTTCAAATGAACATAGAAAGTACACATATGTAGCAGTACTTATGAAAGTACACACATGACAGTACACATATGAGTGTTCTAACATCACATCAGATACAGTACAGGGCAGAAGTCTTGAACCACGCAGTATGAAGTTACTCAAATTAGGCACGCTTTTGTGCTGTGAAGACTCAAAACTGCCGTGCATTTGTCAACCCCTGACTATAACCATCTAACTTACAAATCCATTAAGAAACAGATGATTCCAGATGATCAGGCAGTGATCAGTATATTGGTGGTGCTGAATGCTGAGTGGTTGGAACTCCTTTATCAAGGCTCCTTGTATCTTTAGGCACTTTGCAGCCTGTAAACATTTGTTCCCATTTCTTTAGTTAAATCTACTTAATATGCCAAAGGTAAGACAGTTTGACAGACATGAACTAATATCTATGCACCAACAAGGTGATTCAAAGCAAAATATAAAGAAATGAGGGTATGTTTGAGACAGTATTGTACATTTTCCATTATTCTTTGGGTTCACAGATCAAAGAGCCTCATGTTCTTGCCATGCAGAGCATAATTTACTGTCATCTTTGTGTTCTCACTAGGGGGCGATATGTGACTTCTGTGAAGCCTGGGTTTGTCACGGGAGGAAGTGCCTGAGTACACACGCCTGCTCTTGTCCTCTTTCTGATGCCGACTGCATTGAATGCGACCGCAGTGTTTGGGAGCATGGTAAAGAAGCCTCTGATTACAGTTTTGGTGTAATTACTGAGCAGATCCTTAAAGCTGATGCCAAATGAGAACACTGTGGGGCCCCTAGCTTCTGTAGTCTCACAGCTAATTACACCAGTCAGCCACATCAGTAAAATCACTGACAAGTGAAGTAAATTACATTGGTTATAGTAAACGAGGGACTAAAGTTTATATGGCACCTTTCTCAGATGAGTCACAAAACACTGTACACAAAAAGAATTGAGAGAATAGAATAGATCGCTGTAAACAAACAAAACAGTGATGACAGTACAAGTTAGTTATGTAGAAGCCATTTTGTACAAGCGTTCCTTCAGCTGAGGTTTAAATAGTTTGACAAATTCAATTGATTTGAAGACTTCTACAGTCTTGGCCCAACAGACTGATCCCATCCTACCCACTAGGCCGCCACCATGGTAGTAGTATAACGTAATGGCAGTGGCCTCTTCCAGCAGGATAATGCTCCCTGCTACACCTCAAACATTGTTCAGGAAAGGTTTGAGGAACATGACAGAGAGCTTGAGATGTTGACCTACAAAATTCCCTAGATCTTGTTTCAACTGAGTGTCTGTGGGATGTGCTGAATAAACCAGTCCAGTGCTTGGAGATTGCACTCACAGCTTAGAACTTTTTTTTTTCCACTTACAGCTTAGAAATTTACAGGACCTAAAGGATCTGCTGCTTGAATCAGAATCAGAAAACTTTATTGATCCTGGAGGATATTGCTCTTGCTATGACTGCACAAAGACAAGAATCACAAAGTTAAGAATGATGTAAAGTATTGCATGTTGAAATAAAACTCTGTTCTAAATACACTATGATATTAACACAAAATTCTATGGTCAGAAAGAGGTGAATATAAATAGTATAAATTAAAAAATTATGTTGAAGTAGTTTACTAGAAACAAAATTAGTGGTTTAGAGTTGTGCTCTATACCGAGTGTGTTATTGCACATAATAGTACAGATAACACAGCACACCTTCAGAGGTCTTTCACTGTCCAGGTTTTTGACAGATCAGAGGTGGTTATAATGTTATGGCTGGTTGGTGTGTATCATTGCAAAAGGCAGTAATTATTTTGTCATTGAATAAATGTTGTATAACGTCTCTTTATGCAGGCGGACGTATTTTCCGCTGCTCTTTCTGCCACAACTTCTTGTGTGAGGACGATCAATTTGAGCATCAGGCCAGCTGTCAGGTCCTGGAGGCAGAGACTTTTAAATGTAAGTTATCAGTTTGCCCATAAGTTTGCCCGTTCGCCTTTTGCCTGTTTTCAAGATCTTTTTCTTAAAATATGTCCAAACTTTAGGTGTGTCGTGTAATCGACTTGGGCAGCACTCTTGTCTTCGATGCAAGGTGAGGTTCTTTTTGTTCTTCTCTACTTATTTTATGTGACAATGAATTTTATGGCCATTTGTGATTTCCTTACAGCCAATTTGGCTGTTCCTTTTAATTTTGTCAAATTTGACTTAAATCTCTTGGTTCTGATCTTGGCTGGCATCCCTACTTTGCTACTATTCCAGTAATGTTTGAATTGCTCTTATTGTCTTTGTAGGCCTGTTTCTGTGATGAGCACGCTCGAAGCAAAGTCTTCAAGCAGGAGAAAGGCAAGGCACCTCCATGCCCGAAGTGTGGACACCAAACGCAGGAAACCAAAGACCTCAGCATGTCCAGTGAGTCTATTGTTGCTTTTCCACTGGCACAAGGAACTGTGCTATACCGCGAACAAATGTTTTTCCATTACAAATAAAGCCACCTGAACCGTACCCGAGCTGCTTGACGGCAGGGCCAAAAGCGAGCCATGGCCGAGCTGACTGCATCTCTGCTTTATAATTGGTCAAAATGTCATCACAACATGGAAAGAGGCCATTGGGTTTACCCTGTTTATAGGAGAAAACAGTATAGAACAACCGGGGAATCGTCAGGGTACAAGCACTACTGTCTGTCTGGGCTGAAGATAAATTTCAGCAAGAGTTTTCTGTGACGCTGACAAATTTATATTTAACGCTGTGAAAAACACGAAGGTGTACCAGTACATCACTAACAAGTTATCTGGGGTAGGTATTAGAATGCTGAGAAAAAAAATTAAAAACTCAAACCTATAAATAAGACCACAATAACAAATTCAACTGACAGAAAAATGTTCCGCTGGTTCGACTCCATGGACGTGGTTTTGGGGCGACTGGCCATAAACTGTGGAGAGAGCTGCCCTGCTAATGTGACCAGAGTGAAACTCACTGGTACAGCACGGTTCCTGTATACCGGTGGAAAAGTGCCTTATTATAGTTTTTAGAAGAAGAAGATAGAAAAAGATTATTTTATTGTCACATGCATAGTCATACAGATACAACACACAGTGAAATTCTTTCTCTGCATTTAACCCATTCACCAAGTGAAGCAATGGGCTGCCACCAGCGAGGCACTTGGGGAGCAGTGTGTGGGGACGGTGCCACTAGCACTTGGGATTCAAACCCCCAACCCTCTGATTGCAGGGCCAACGCCCTAACCGCTAGGCCATCCAGCTGCCCACTTGTGGGTTTTTTTTTTTGCTTTTTTTTTTTTTTTAAAGATAATATTTTGATGGACAATAGTGGATAATAGTATACAGGGGGTCCTCGAGTTACAACAGTCTCGACATACAATGTCAATGTTTCAAGTTTACAACGTTCACTCCCACTCAACTTACACCGTTAGCCTTGTACTTATGGACTACATGGGCGCACTAGTTTGGTAGGGCACGGCGGAAGAATACGCAGTAACGTGGCATATGAGTGAGGGAGTTTTGTTTTTCCTTTTTTCTTAGTTGTTTATGATTTTACAACTGTTTCAGGATCAGTAAATTGGGCTAGGGTATGTTTAGTCTTACACCAAAATTTGGGTTACGTCACTGTCGAAGGAACGGATCTATGTCGTAACTTGAGGACCCCCTGTATTAAATGCTCTTGTTTGGTTTCTCTCTTCAGCTCGCACTCACAAGTTCGGCCGGCAGAGCGGGGCCGATGACGACAGCTACGATTATGGAGCGTCAGGATACGATTCCTATTGGAAGAACGTTGCCTCCGGAGGGGGGGGATACCCTGAGGAAGAGGACAACGGAGATGATGATTATGATGATGAGGATGAGGAGGAAGAGGAGGATGAGGAGGAGGATGAAGAAGACGAGGAAGATGACGAGGCTGAAGTGGCTGATGCCCTCAGCAGTCTGAGTGTTGGTGCAAGTTCCGATAGTGGTAAAGTCTAGTAGTGTTGAATAAAGACAGGCTGCGACTCCAGTTTGTTTCTAAAACCTTGCAGACTTGAATGCTTGTTTGACTTAGATTTGCTATTTTTGTCAAAACATTTTGCCTCATAAATGCAGTATAAAAAGCATTATAAAGGACTTTAAAACTTGATTGGGTGTCAGTCTTTGGTGATTTCCAGTAGTGTTTAAAAAAAAAATCATGTAAGTCCCAAAAACCTTCATGTACACACAGACTAAACACTGATGTGTGTGTAGTTCTACAGCTGCTAGCCATATGTGCGTCTGTGTGTGCCTGCAAGTGTGTGTATATGTGCAAAAGTCTTAGGGTTCTGTGCAAACTGTTTAAAGCTATTTATCTGACCGTTGAAGGACTTTCTGCCAGCAAATATACGAAGTAACATTAAAATAAAAGCAAACAAACAATTTCAAGATATGTTTTGTTTTGGATTTGTGAGCTGGTTAGAAGAACACAGGCTCAGTTCCAGATTTCATCTTTGCCATTGCATGGATGCACCAAAATTAAGAATCAAAAGAACTGAACCAGGTATTTGAGGAATTTCATGAGTAATAATTGGTTTCCATGAGGCGCTCTAGGAATGTTAGAGCAAACACATAAAATCATTATTATTAATATTAATCACTAAGATCACTATAACCCTATGAACATATGCACATGTTTAACCTGTGTGTGTGTATATATATATAGATATAGATATAGATATATAGATATAGATTTATACACACACACATACATACTGTGCAAAAGTCTTAGGCACCTGAGAAAATTATGCTTCAAAGCTGTTTACTGCTGGGCAGTGGTGTTACGTTAGTGTTAAAACACTAACATTACAACAAATACAAACAACATTAATACAGTAAATGGTGGTTTTATGTATGGCAAAGAGTTTCTAGACCTCTTTCCTCATGGAGGCGCAGTTTTACCACACCAGGTTATGTGATTAGCTCCATCAAATACCTGGAACCAAACCTGTGTTCTAACCAGCTCACAAAATATTGATTACTTTTTAGAAAAAAAGAAATCTTGATACTTTTTACTGCTTTCTTGTTTGTTTGCATTTATTCTAATATCCAGCTGTTTTTGCTAGCAGAAAGAAGCCCATAGCTGATATAAATTACTTCAAACAATTTGCACAGGTGCCTAAGACTTTTGCACAGTACTGTTTGTGTGTGTGTGTATATATGTGCATGTTGTAGCCTTTGGCCATTTGAGAGACAGTGGACAAAAACAGTATACCGTTTTATGTGCTTTTTTTCATCATTTTATTAGAACAGAAGTGTAATATCTGTTGAGGCGGATATTCATCCTACAGCATTAGCAAAAAATAGTCTTTGTGCTATTTCATGATGATAATAGTAATGGGCAGTTATTTGAGTGCAGCAGTGTGGCAGGTGTTGAGGAGGAGGTCGGTCCCATGGTATTGAGGTCGAATCGCTCCCGCACCTACAACCCACCCCCCTTGTGCAGCTGTGCTGTGGAAGTCCCTCCCGGTGTCCTGCTGGTGTCCCGGCGCTTGGAAGCGAAAGTGCCCTGCGAGCCTAGGCCTGGGGCGGGGCGGCCTGCTGTGTTTCTTGCAGGACAGAGGATTAGACCGTGGAGATCCGGAGAGGAGAAGATGCCTCCATTCAGCTGTAAACCCTCATGGATTCTCTGAGAAGGCGTGACCCTCTTCCCCTGGAGCTCTTACGAGAGGAAGACGCTCCATATTACGTTACCTGAGTGTGCGTGTGCGCGTTTTTTTTTTATTCCCGGACTTTGGCATGATGACAAAATGTGATCCGGAGTTGCGTTTGTGGCTGCTGGGCCACCAGCTCCGTTTGCGCCGATGACCACCCTGTTGACCCTCTACCCGGTTCTGGTGTTGGGGTTCTGGAGTAAGAAACACAAGTCTAAGGTAAGGGAGCGATGGGGGGAAATGGGCTTCCTCGCCGTTGTTTTATTCACACGGTGGAGGTCACCATCTGCACAGAGTTCAGAAACGCAGTAAAAGCGCAAAGACGCAGAAAAGACTCATTTATAGTGGCGCTTTAAACGTATGTGAGGCTGATCTAGAGCTATTTTGGCATTTGTTTGTATTTATTTCTTGGCTTTACCACTTTAAGCACGAGTTCGCTGCAACACACACACACACGCGCGCGCACACAGATTGCTATTCCTGGGGCAAATTATTACTCCAGTATTTCTTAAGGAACAACCTGTTAGAGACCCTTCTATTAAAAGACTGGGTTTATGATCGGCAGCAGGTCTGAAGGAGTGATCAGGACTCCTAAAGCTTATTTTAAGAGAAGATTGGAAGTTTTCAGTCATTGCGAGACCGCGGAACTTTGACTCAGTCTCTTCTTCAACCCTCCGCAATAAATCATCACTGAAACAGACGTCATCATGTCCACTCTGACTGGAAGGTGGAACACGACACGACTATGGGATAAAATAGTGCAGATAAATAAAGCAGGACTGTGGGCTGGAACACTGCAGATAAATAAAGCAGGACTGTGGGCTAGAACAGTGCAGATGGTGGGACGGTGGACTGCCAGGCTTCGGATTCGGGAGTGGGTTTAAAGCGCGCTGGCGCTGTTTGCGCGGTTTTGCGCAGAATATTTTTGTTCTCCGGTTTCATTACACTTTCGGTTTCGAATCCGCGCGGCGCTGGGCGGGGCTTCGGCCCGGAGCAGCAGGAATGAAACGTCTAGGGGCTTAGAGAGGAACTCGGTCTCCGCTGGTTTTTACTGCCAAATTCAGTTCTGGAAGCCCTTAATCCCCCAACCCTAACCACTTCAGTAAAGTTGGAAAAAAAATGACAGATTCGAACTTCGCGGCTCAATAAATCTTAAACAAAACGATCTTACACCACAATATACGGGTCTATTCAACA
>JBBPCX010043008.1:0-15275 GCA_037974365.1 Hydrocynus forskahlii | reverse complement strand
TTTATACTTTTCCTCATTAAATAAGATGTGATTCAGGTGATCACTAATCAGTCCCTCATAAAGCAGAATGAGGAGCTGATTAGGAATTTAACAGACACTGGCATGGAACGGTTGTCACACTCATAGAGATGCTGACTTAAAAATACACTTCAGGAGCTGTATGTGCAAAAACTTTAGCACCCATAGGACTGTAACAGCATTTTCACAGCAGTGGATTTGTGTGTGTGTGTGTGTGTGTGTGTGTGGGTGTGTGTGTGTGTGTGTGTGTGTGTGGGTGTGCGTGCGTGCGTGCTCATGCAGTTAGAGTTACGTTCTTACTTAAGTGAACCAGAGCTACCTGGGAGCAAGGACACATTAGACCAGATCAGAAGTGGCTACCTGACTCTCCCAAACAGAGGTGAACTTCCACTTCATGACACTCAAATTCACTGTTAATATTTAGACATGAATTACAAATTAGATACTGGCCTATATCATTCAATTTGGGGGTCTACTCATAAAAATTTGTGTGGTATTATGTAACAAAATATAAATTCATTTTCATATGACCGTTTTCCAACATCTGTTTGTCCCTTATAGTTTTTGTAAGTGTACCTTTGAGACTGATATACGAACATTAACTTTTAACACAGTAAAGCAGTGCTCAGATCAGTACTGTTGGCTGAATAGGCAAATACACCAAGTACCCACAACACTAACCACTGATAGTTGAAGTGAATAACATTAATTGTCTCATACAAGAGCCCCAGTCAAGAATGGAGATCTGAGTGACTTTGACATGGACCAAATTGTGATGGCTAGGCGACTGTTGTTATTGACGAAATAGGCATCCCAAATGGACCATAAGCATCACGAATGAACCATGAGCATCACAAATGGACCATGAAATAATGGAAGAAGGTCCCTGGTCTTATGAATTCTTGTACATCTTGTGGACAGCCAAATGCGCACCATGTGGCCATCCGCATTCTGTGAAAGAAAATATGATTCATCAGACCAGGCTACCTCTCATCATTGCTCAAGTTCTGAGGCTCACATTCTGATGCTCCATGGTCGAGTTCTGATGTTCACATACCCATTGCAAACACTTTCAACCATGGACAGAGGTCAGCAAGGGCACTCTGACTGGTCTATCGCTATGTAACCCCATGCTGCAATGCACTGTGTTCTGATACTTTTCTTTCCTAGTCATCTTTAACTTTTTTGGACGTTTATGCTACAGTAGGTCTTCTGTGGAAGACTCTCCATATGAAGCCGTTTGGGACATACACTGACGTAGTCATCTAGCCATCACAAATCCATGTGTCAAAGTCACTCACATCTTTACACTTGCCCTTTTTCCTGTTTGTAATACATCAGCTTTAAGGACTGCCTGTTCACTTGCTGCCTTATATATCCCACCCTATATCCCACCGCTGTAACAGGTCAATGTTATTCACTTCACTTGCCAGAGAAGTGTATAGAATACCATCCAAAATACCATAAATTCACATTGACCTGTTTACAGCTTATTTTCCATACATGTTGAACTGTACATTGAAACGTATTTACATATTACTTTTATAAACTCTTTTATTCCACTTTTTGCCTAGGAATGACACATGTACTGTATTAAAAATTCTTCTCTACGAATGCCTGCTTGCTTCTTTCCAATTCACTTTGCTAGGAATCTTTGTCTTGTTAATACAGACTATGAAGATTCCCTCTCTGCACTATAGGTCTTTTAGAGTCCTTGTTCAGACTGAATCAGTCTACTACAGTCTCCTGTAGCCCTTTGAAAAGAGATCCACCAATTATGGTAAGCACACACATTACTGGAGACAATGTCCATTCTTGTAGTTCAGACAGAACTAAGGTTCTGTACAAGGTCTGCCTTACTGTTTCACTCACCCCACAGGAAAGACCAAAAAGTGCCTTGGAGCAACTGTACTCCAGGGAGCCCAGCCAGCCACTCCAACGAAAGAGAATGAGCATAGAGGAACAGCTGGAGAGGATGAAGAAACACCAGAGGGCACTGGTGCGTGAGCGCAAGTGCCACCTTAGTCAGGCTGTGCGGCAGTCATCCAGCTCTCAGGCATCTTCTCTGACCTTCTGCTCCAATCTGGGACCAGTACGTTATGCCTCCCCCCAAAAACACAGAAACCTTTGCTATATCCCTCCCACATAGGGTATGAGATTCAGACAACTAACCTGCTAACAAAACACCTCCTCCCAAATTTAACCCATGTTAGTAATACTGCTACATGTTAACATGGGCGGAACTCGGCCATGCTGCATTTGCAAGAATTGGCTGGAAGGTGTACTTATTTTCTGTGGGTGTGGGCAGAGACACGGAAATAAGCAATATAATGTGGCTGTCTTGCACTTAATCTCTGGACCTCTGACTTTTGAATGTACACAAACTTAAAAAAGACATAACTTGTTTTGCTTATTCTCTTTCCCAATTTTTTTAAAATGTGCAATTTTCTCTCTAGGTAAATAATTACAAAATGCTTTAATTTTTTTTATTATTTAACATGCTCTGGGAAATTCTTGCAGCCTCATGAGTAATTCTTGGGAATGATTTTCGGGAATCAAGTGGGTAAAAGATCCAATTTTGTAAGTAAAGACTGACTGAACTGGCAAAGTGCCTCCTTATACCCTGACCTCATCATCCCTCTGCATTTGAAATCGGGGGCCAGATGTGCCAAAGCTTTTCGTATGTGTTGTAATTGATCTTTTGTGTAATTTCAGTGACAGTAATTGGACCTACAGTTGTGCTCATAAGTTTACATACCCTGGCAGAATTTATGATTTCTTAGCCATTTTCCAGAGAATATGAATGATTTATTGTCCATTTATTGTTAAACAACTGTGTTTACTCATTTTAAATCATAATCACAACACAAACTACACAACACACTGACCAGTGTTGTGCCAGTTCACACTGAAAAAGAAATAGTTCAAAGTTCAGTTCATTCAAATAAAAATGAAAAAACTAGTTCACGTTCATAGTTTTTGGGTTTTTTTTTTTTATTTTGAACGTAGTTCACAGAACAAAAAATGAACTAGTTCACGTTCATTCATTAGTTTTTGGGGTTTTTTTATATCACGTTCAGATTTTTATATACGTTCATTGTGTTACTATTGTCTGAATAAAATTTAGCGGCCACCCATCGTAACAGATCCCAGACCTGACAAAGAGACATAAGTTAGAGGTTGAGAATAGATCTTGCCACTTAAGCAACGCATCATGTTATGCTGAAATTGAAAAAATTAGGTGTAGGTATGCAGTATATGGAAATTTTATTCAGACAATATTAACACAATATGTAAGCAAAACGTGTCTGCCTAAAATACAACATTCAGACGATATCTTTTAAAGAGCTCAGAAAAGAACAGAACTAAAAGTAAATAAAACGTGTGGTTTTCCCCATCTAAATGTTCACCGAGTTTTTTAAAAACGGACTCAAATGTTTAAACAAACTGCCTTCTGCAGAAGCGTCTGAACTCGGAAGCACCAACCATGCTAGCCTGTAATCAGCAAACGTAAAACGTGAGCTGCGTTCACTCTCGCGAGTGTGAACATCACTCACGTTCACGTTCATAATTTGTAAATTGATTAGTTCAGTTCAGCGTTTACAAAAAATTGGAACATGTTCATTGAACGCCGTACATTGAATGCAACACTGAAAATGACCCTGATCAAAAGTTTACATACCCTGGTGATTTGGCCTGATAACATGCACACAACTTGACACAAATGGGTCTGAATGGCTATTAAAGGTAACCATCTTCACCTGTGATCTGTTTGCTTGTAATTAGTGTGTGTGCATAAAAGGTCAATGAGTTTCTGGACTCCTGACAGACTCTTGCATCTTTCACCCAGTGCCGCACTGACATTTTTTGGATTGTAAGACATGGGGAAAGCAAAAGAATTTAATTGAGCTCTATAAAACTCTATAGGTAGCTGAACTCTATAAAACATGAAAAGGAATATAAGAAAATATCAAAGGAATTGAGAATGCCAATCAGCAGTGTTCAAACTAATTAAAACTCTAATTCTGTTGAAACCAAACCATTGTCAGGTAGACCAACTAAAATTTCAGCCACAACTGCCAGGAAAATTGTAGGGGATGCAAAGAAAAACCCACAAATAACTTCAGGTTAAATACAGGACTCTCTGAAAACATGTGGTGTGGCTGTTTCAAGATGCACAATAAGGAGGCACTTGAAGAAAGATGGTCTGTTGGTCGAGTTGCCAGAAGAATGCCATCACTACACAAATGCCACAAAGTATCCTGCTTACAATATAACAGCACAGAGACAAGCCTCAAACCTTCTGGCACAAAGTCATTTGGAGTGATTAAACTTTTTGGCCACAACCATAAACAGTACATTTGGAGAGGAGTTAACAAGGCCTATGATGAAAGGTCCACCATTCTTACTGTGAAACACGGTGGTGGATTGCTGATGTTTTGTGGACGTGTGAGCTACAAAGGCACAGGAAATTTGGTCAGAATTGTTGGCAAGATGAAAGTTATCAGTAAGTTATCAAGAAATACTGGAGGAAAATTTGCACTCATCAGCCTGGAAGCTGGGCATGGGACGTACTTTGACATTCCAACATGACAATGATCCAAAACACAAGGCCAAGTGGACCTGTCATTGGCTACAGCAAAATATTGTGAAGGTTCTGGAGTGGCCATCCCAGTCTCCTGACCTCAATATCACTGAGCCACACTGGGGAGACCTTAAACGTGCAGTTAATGCAAGACGACCAAAGAATTTACAGGAACTGGAGCTTTCTGCCAGGAAGAATGGGCAGCTTTACTGTCTGAGAAGAGAAAGAGCCTCATCCACAACTACCACAAAAGACTTCAAGCTGTCATTGATGTTAAAGGGGCAATACATGGTATTAAGAACTGGGGTATGTAAACTTTTGATCAAGGTCATTTGGGTAGTTTTTGTTGTGATTATGATTTAAAAAGAGTAAACACAGTTATTTGACAATAAATGGCTTCATCCAACCACTAATCATGAGAGAAAGAAAAGTTTAGTGTTCTCATTCATATTCTCTGAAAAATGGTTAAGAAATCATTAATTCTGCCAGGGTATGTAAACTTATGAGGACAACTGTATGTGCCAATTTCTACCAATTTCAAGTTTTTGCATGTACCTTGTACCTGGCCAAGCTAAATGCTTTAGTAAATTGTGGCTACAGTCTTTACCTCACCTAATCACAGCTTACCCCATCAGTTTCATGCTTTCTCTATTGTTAAAGAATTTGTTTCAGTGCACATAATGGCCCATGGTGGGCCTGTCAGCTTTGATCCAAACTTTGTCTGTGTCTTTGAGAATAGAATCTGAAAACTTTATTGATCCTAGAGGAGGTTGCTTATGCAACAACTGCACAGACACAAAAAGACAAGAACAATGTAAAATATGAAGTTGAAATAAAACTCCAGAAAGTACTCTGAATACAAACTGCTGTGATCAGTAAGAAAGATGGATATAAATACTATAGATAAATAAATAAAATTCCTGCTGAAACAGTTTATACTCCATACCAGTTGCACTCCATACCATCTGTTATTGAATGTAATACTGACATAAGTATTGCACATAAGATTGTTGCACATAATATAGATATTGTACATACTGAAAATGATTTAGCACACCTTAAGAAATTGCACATCTGGGTAGCATCAGGCAATTGCACAGATTGTTACACAGGATGCGTGCAGAGGGAGGAGTTGTAGAGTCTGATGGCGGTGTGAAGGAGGGACTTTCTGTTGCATTTATGGTGCTGCAGACCATGAGACCGCTCTTGTAGGTGGCCAGAGAGTTCCTAGACCTGTCCATCTTATTGTTCACATGTACGCCAAGGTTCTTGTAGTCTTGAACAATCTTCACATCCACCCCTTTAATGGACAGGGGAGTGACAGGAAATTGTGATCTTCGCAAGTCCACCACCGATTGTTTAGTCTTTTTGATGTTGAGCTGCAGCTAATTCAGCTCACACCAGTCAAAAACTGTCCCCAGCATTCTGAGTTTTCCACATGAGTGATACCCCCAGCTAGAGTCATCTAAGAATTTCTGCAGATGGCAGCCCTTTGTTGTACTTGAAGATAGATTTATACATGGTGAAGAGGAACGCTGACAGAACTGTTCCCTGAGGAACTCCAGTACTACACAGCACTGTGTCAGGCTCACATCCCACGTGTACTGTGGCCTTCAGTCAGATAGCTCAAATAACCTGAATATTAAATAAACGACTCATTCCATTGTTGTTTCAGTGTTTTCTGATAGTTTAGGTCTAGTGTGAGTGCTAGCCCCAGAGATGATGAAATCCTGGGATATGAAACATGTCTTAAGCCTCTTATCCATTGATTCAACAGTTTTTGCGGATGAACTGCCTAGTCAGTTTCAAAGGTTGCCCCCAAAACAACCCATTATTGTTAAAACTGCAGTGAATGTTAGAATGTTAGATTATGATCATGTATGTGATTGTGCTATTTTCTCTAATGGATACTACACTAAACTCCATGCTGAATATTGCCTTGAATTTCACATATACAATGCATACAGAAAGTTTTCAGACCCCTTCAGGTTGTCCTCATTTTGTTATGTTTACCATCCTAAAATGGATTCGATTCATATTTTCTGAGTCTACGCACAGTACTGAACATTAACAAAGGAAAAATAGGTGTTTCCAGTGTTTTACTACATTATTAAATGTAACAAACTGAAATTTACATGAGTATTCAGACACGTGACGCTCTGACACTGGTGCATCTTACTCATTCCAGTGGTAATTGAAAAGCTTCTGTAACTTGATCGGACTCCATCTGTGCCAAATTTAATTCATTAGACATATTTAAGAAATTGCCTACACAAGGACCCAGAGCTGAGGTATGTCACAGTGAGAACCAAGCAATAAAGTCAAGAAAACTGACAACAGACCTGCGAGATAGGGTTGTGGTGAGACACAGATCTGGGGAAGAACTCTTTCTGCAGTATTAAATGTTCCCAAGAGCACAGTAACCTCTACCATTCCAAACTGGAAGAGACCAGTCACTCTAGATCTGGCCACCCACGCAAAGTGAATGATCAGGGACGAAGGGCCTTGGTCAGGCAGGTAACTAAGAAGCCAATGGTCGCTCTGAGTGAGATCCGGAAATCATTTGTGCGGATGGGAAAACCGTAAACAAGGACAACCATCCGTGCAGCACTCCACCAATCAGACCTGTATGGTAGACTGGCCAGGGAAGATGGATGCAGAAAAATATACAGCAATCCTCAGGGAATACTTTTTCCAGAGTGACCTGGATCTCAGACTGGGGTCAAGGTTTACATTCCAACAGAACAACAATCCAGAGCATACCAAAGGAGAAAACAAAGGAATTGCTTCAGGAAAACCTGGTTGAGCTTGAAAGATTCTGCCAAGAAAAATTGCTGCCAAAGGTGCTGTAACCCAGTACTAAGTATAGGGTCTAGTTTTTTATTTTTAGCAAATCACTAGAAACACCTGTTTTTGCTTTGTCAGTGCGGAGTACTGTGTGTAGACTGATCATAGAAAATATTAATTTAATCAATTTAAGGATGAGTCTTACATTTAAAATGAGGACATTGAAGGGGTCTGAAAACTTCCCATATGCACTGTACAATAATATGCAAAAAACTAAGGCACCTACGCGAATTGTGTACCATTTACATGAACAATACACTCATAACCTACTTAATTAGTAATGTCTACCTTTTACCTGCATTCATTGTCCACTTTCTCAGGTGCACTTTGTAGTTTACAAGTACAGTCCACCTGTGGGCATTTTAGTGTGTTTGTGTGCTGCGCAGATTGGTTCAGATAGCAGTGCTGCTGGAGTCTTTAAACACTTTGTTGCCTTACTGTCCGCTTTCTTTGACTAATCTATCCTGTTGGGCTACTTTGCTCGTGTTAAGCTACTGATTACTGAGTCACCGCTGTGCAGAAAATGATCCACCGCCCTCTTAGGGGTCTGGCTACTCATGAATTGTGCAACTTGTGGAATGCAGTCTGTAAGTGTAAACTACAGTGTGCGCCTATCTGGTAAGTGGAGCTAAAAAATGATCAGTGAGATACAAGGCAGATGGCCTGAATAAAATGGTTCATCAGTGATGGGTTCTTTTCTTTTGTAAAACACTATATATTATTTCAAATAAATGAAAAAATTGTCGGAAAATGTCGTATAATTTAGTTGTACCTGATATCATGTGAACTACTTTTCAGTTGTTTCCACGTCTCTCCTTAATTCCCCCAGTAATCACATGGATTCATTCATTTCAATCAGCAGCTCACCCAGTTTAGTGAAGCACAGAGTAGCCAGACTGGGTACTGGATATATAGGTACATATAATACTCCCCTGACACTGACATACATAAAAATCACTACTTACTGTAAATAATTATTGCTTGTATTTATTCTAATATTTGTGTACTTATACTGTATATCGTCGCTGTCTGGCGGAATCCTCATAACTCCACTTTTCGTCTTCGTTGTTTTTTTTCATAAATCGATACTATTGGTCAGTCTCCACGTGGATCTGTAAAATTGAGAAATTATTAACCAATGGAAAGTGTTGAAAATAACACAGTATTGATGACACAGTATTCATTTATTTAGAATATACATCGTTTTTTGAGTTTCCTGAAAAATAGCCGTTTTGGACATATGAGGCTTCCGCCCGACAGCAACGATATCTCTGAAGTGTGAAGTAATGATGTCATTCCTCTTTGGAGTGTTATGTTGGGCATGAATAAAAGTGTAATTACCATTTTTACTGAGAATCACTGATTTAGAGCACATCAGTCTAAACACTTCTCTCTTGATCAAGCATGATATGGTGGTGGGCCTTCTGCTGTGTAAATTTGGGTGATTCTGACACATCTGTATGTATTCAGTTTGTTTTAAAGAAACCGTCTGCTTAAGGAATTGGGCGACCAAGTCTGGTTTAGGTTTGATCTCAGCTATAAACAAGTGAAGTTTGTTTTCGAAGCTCGATGTCGTCTCCCCTATACAAGCTACAGATCTAATGTATGGATTGACTGCTCTCTGCTGTATGTTGTTTGTTCACGCCTGCAGTTAAGGCAGGAGCAGAGCGTGGTGCAGATAGCAGAAAGACGTGGCCAGGAGGAGCTGACCCCAACCACTGAATCCTGGAAAATGGATCAATGGCTCAAAGTCTATGCCAGACCTCTGAAAGCATGGGAACTGGAGTCTGACCTCTGACCTAAATCTCAGTCAAGAAGTATGTTTTAGCTTACAAAATGAAGACTTCATGGGGGGGAAGGAGGATGGGGAATAATGATTAAAACATCCCATATCTTAGTAAAGCAATTGGAATGTCATGAGAAATACAGAATTAAGACTCCCTCAAAAGCACCAAATCTACTACTCTTAAGGCATAAGATAAGATAAACCTTTATTAGTCCCAGAAGTGGGAAATTTGCATTGCTATGGCAGAAAGTGGACAGTACAAAGTTAAGAGCAGCAAAAACAATTAAAAAAACAGCTGTACAACAGTATAATATAAAAAGCACACTATAAATAATACAGTAATATAAAAATAATTTGTATATGTAAATACTGTATATATGTGCATATAAACCTATATATAAAGTGTTAATTGCCGTTGAGAAATTCTAGAATAGTTCAAGGTTGTACATACCAACAGAAAGAACCTAAACCTGATCCTTGTTATGTGAAGCAACTTCATCTACTCTACACCGTTTGTCTCCAGCTTTCCACTCCCCAAAAGGTATTTATACCAAAGCGCCTACAGGAGACAGGCCTGAAGAGCCCCCTGGAAATGATGCATACATTATAATCATTATGTTCCTTTTCTTAGCCAAATCTGAAGATTAATATGTGAAGATACAAAATGGACATAATGTGAAAATATACATCATTTTCACACGGTGTATAAAACATGGATAATTTCATTAACATATTTCAGTGACAAATTGTCAATGCAAATAATATTTTATATTTTACATTTGGCTATTTTTTTATGATGCACTTTAAGTTTCTGTGTCTTTATTTGCAAATTGTGGATGTTTTTCGATCAGTACTACTTTTAGGGTAAAGACAAAAGGTCTTTTTGCAGTCTAGATCTTCCTTTTGTAAAACTTACATAAAATATAACTAAAATACGTTTTTTCAGCTTGTCACTACAATATTGAGTAAGTTGGCAGTAAGGGTTTAGTAACCGTCCTTGTGTCAATTTTGCATTAAAGTTCCAATTACAGTCTTTTAGAACCTACATATGCTGCCATTGTCACAACCATTCAGACTAATGACTAATGACCACCTTGTGATCATTTTGAGCCCTTTTGTCATGCGGTGTCTATTATTTTGTTGTCAGTCACTGTCCATGTAACATTAAAATGCTTTTTGTGTTATGAGGTTTCTGCATTTGTTACTGTTCCATTGATACCACACATCATAAAATGAAATTCCACCAGAGATGGGCAATATTTTAATTAGATGTATTTAAAATACATATTTAATTGCTTTGGCGTATTCTGTCATTTGTATTTAGAGGGAGTGGGAAAAATCAAATTTAGCTTGTAACAGAATACTTTGGGGTGTTATATTTTATATATTTCAAATACGTAATTCTTTCATAAAATTGTCATTTTTACCTGGTAAAAGACTACTTGTTAGACTCTGTTTGCCCGTTTTCGTTAGACTCTGTTCGTCCGCACTCCCTTCCAGTGAACCAGTTCTGAACAGAAGCTTCTGCTCTGGGGCTCCTGGAAACGGCAGTAAGAAAAAGTGTTCTGTAAGAAAACCTAGTCTCCACACACACAAAATAAACAGGTGGTGGTAGAACCTTATTAGAAAAACCCACCATGCTTTAGCTGAAGACTAGTAGGCTGGATTGGTAGCTTGCTTGTGACAGTTTAGCTAACGTCAGAGATGCTGATGTAGAAGGCAATATTTCAAAAGTCGACATAATTCTTTCAGTGATTGACGTAAATTATGCTGTTCTAGAAAACTCTAGTGTCACAACAGTTCAGTGGTGAGGGGAAAAATGTGCCTATCGAATTTGCCACTAAAACCTTCATCACAGAAATCTTTTAAATTGTAACAAATATGTTGTTTTGTTTAGGAAGGTTTGATCCTAAAACATGTTTGACTGTTGCGGCTGTAGTCTTCCTTTTAATTCTTTCACCAAATTGTGGTCTACAGTCTAATATGTTTATACATCACCAGTCTGCATGAGACTTTGTGACTGTAGTCCACGTGGATGACAAAGAAAAAGATGTGTCCATTCAGGCACGAAGTACTTTTTGGGCAATAGCTCGACAAGCATATTGTATGCCACATTTTTATGCCAAATTGGCCGTTGCGTGTGACCGTACCTTATTTGTGGCATAGTGGCACATGTTAATGCAAAAAAACACATTGGTTCATTAGCCTATATGATTCAAACTCAAACAGCTTCAAACTAAATTTGACACGTGCATTATTTATCAATAGGGGTTACTGCAACTGATACAATTCATACAATACTGCAACTGAGCTCAATACATTCCTTTGCCAATATTTTTATACACAAGTCAAGAAATTTAGTATGCTGACACTTAGCAACATTTACTTAAATCTCAAGTTCCATTTGGCTCACTTAACAAAAATTCACCAACAGCCAATCAAAATTCAGCAGGTTAATGCCAGTATTGTAAGAGTTGATAGAGTTTCACACCCTGCATCACTACTATATCCTCTGAAGATTTTATGAAATTTCATCCATCGAGTATGCTGCAATGTGCACGTTTCAATTATGCAAGGACTGCTTGGCCTATTTTAAAATTTAGGTTCATACTTTTTTTTTTTAACCCCACCACCACCACCCCTCTTCAGAGGACAACTTTATTTTTAATTACGACTTTATACATATTCTCAATGTTCTCAATAGTATTTACATTCACATTTGTATCATATGTAGAAAGGGGGGCTCATATATAACACACAGAAACACAGCATAAGACAAATTTAGTTTTATACTTGGCCACATCTCCTAAATGCCCTTTCAGCTCGCTCAACAAAATAGTCAGTCAAAATTTAGCTGCAAATATGAGCCTGATTTGAATTACATTTTGTATGCTTATTCATAATTGCATTTAAAAATAGTAACATTACAACTACAAGCTACATATTGCTGTTCCTCTACACTTTTGCTGTTTGGTCTACACTCTGCATTTGTTTTGTCTTCAAATCCTTACATAACATTTACAAAATTCAAATCATTCAATCGATCACTGCTTGCCACTGTTCTGCAGCAAATTACGCACCACATACAGTACGTCGTTTTAAAATTTATGGAGAATTCATGCAGGCAATTGCATAGCAAAAGTAACGGTTTACTGGATGTCCTAAATGAAATGACTACATTTGTATTACAGATGTCACTGGGCCTAGGTCCTAACACCACCAATCTAAGGAAATATGACCTGCTAACTCTTCAGTGTACCTTTTTACATGAAAATGCAATGAATGGCTACAAATAACCTTCATCTTTTATTTCCTGCAATTGTATTGGGCCTAAATACCTATCTGCAGACACAGGGTTAGGCTACAACATACTCATCCATAACTAATTATGGAAATGATTAAAATACCCTTTTCCTCTTTCCGAATATCAGACAGATCATCTGCATAAAAGTAGTACTGCAAAGCTGTAGATGTAATGTAACATTTATTATTCAGAATTGTTTGGACATTTAAAAAGAAAACATGGGTGGGTGAAGGTCCTCTCTACTATCCCTCAAGATCCAAATAACCTGGAACACACAAAGGTTCACATTATGTCGTTTTTCAGAAAAAATGTGTTTCTGCTGCACTTGAGAGAATTTTTTAGGGAATGAGCAAAATGAAATATGAGCAACTTTTCCCATTTTATGATGCCTTGACAAATGCCATTTTAAAAGTCTTTTTCTTGTCCTCCTTTGAGTCTGTGTTTGTTGATGGTTCCTGTTCTTCATGGTTTGTGCTGGGTGAAAGTCTTTCTTCTTTCTCCTCCTGTTGTACATGTGTCTTCTCATGTGTCTCGTTTGGGCTGTCTGGCTTTTCTGTTTCAACGGTGTTCTCTATCTCAGGCGGTTCATCAGGCTGTGAGGGAGAAAGGGAAACTTTCAAACTACTACAATGTGCACAGAGCTGTGGCTCATGCAGGTTGTTTGGAAAAATTGAAGTGAAAAATATAATGACAACAGGGCTACACAGGGCCTTCTCTGTGGGTCCTCCCAGCTACAAACCATATAAATAATATATTAAGTTACTTTTTTAATTTAGAGGGAGGACAATGATAATAGTGAGGAAAAGGTTTTCCCAAGCAATGCAAATATTTAGATAAGCAGAGCACGGAGTCTGCTGACTGCATTTAGAGATTTGCCCAGAACGAACACAACTTTTGAAATACATTCCGGCGGAATACATGCGAGTTCAAAATGCCTGAAGTATGATTTACTGTTAAGAAGAGCCCAAATAAAAATGCCTCTTATGCTGTTCATGACAACATTACTCCTTGAGCCCCCAGGTGGCTCAGGAGTCCAAAGGAACTGCTTATTTGCTGCAAGAAATGGACTCCAATGAATAAATTGGACAGGGTGATTTCATGCGCTTAGTGAGCTCTGACCTCACTGAAACCCAGGCCACAGTGTCTCCTATTGCGCCCAGAAAGCTTGCCATCTAGACCCTGCTGGTACTGGTGCTCCAGCTCAGTGTTCATCCTCTGATCTTCTGCTCCTAGAGAGATGAGAGAACAATATAGAGGAACAAGCACTTTATTACTGACAATAAAACATCTCAAAACAGACAAGCAGGTGGGTAATGATTAAGAAAGGGGTGTCCGACTCTACCCCTGGATATCTGGTTCCAACCTGAATTTAACAATATAATGAAAAGTCTGAAACTTAAAATTGCTAAGTCCAAACATTAAAGGTGGGACAAATGTTAAGTCAGCTTTGGAACTAAAATTTGTAAATGTCCAGGGGTACTGGTGGTCAGAGCCAACCAAGAACATTCACCTAAGTCAAGAACGAATTCACTGATCTTCTATCCTTATGATAGCATGTACAAATGAGCACTGTGAACAAAGCACCCAGGATTTGTGCTAAATTCGCTTTAAAATGCATAATAAACACTGCCGGTTAATGCACTAGATACTTATTTTATGCTTACTCACCAGTACGAAAATTGGATGTTGATTTGTGATCTCCAATTACAAGGCGCCCAGTGTGCTCCTTCTGGTAACAAATGTCAAAACGCAAAAGGTTTTTATTTTTACTTCAATCTACAATGATTACTGTGTCCACTGTATGTTCGTCATGTGAACACTACATTTGCACCCACAGGTAGTGTTGATCATATTTACCTTTCCTGCCCCCATGAGCCTCAGAAACTTCTGCTTCCTTTCATCCGTGCCCAGGTCTGCTGAGGACCACTGTGTGGACCCTGACTGTGCAGGAGAAGGGATACTGTGAAACCAGTTTCAGTTTGTTTACCAGTTGTCTGGACTGAAGTAGTATGGCTACTACATTTAGCAAGTAGCTAACTAGCATGTTTGGGCTATGCTACAACATCATGCAACGTTCACTATAGAGCAATAACGTGGATATCTCACTGCGGTTTTATCACAAGCAGTCTATAAACTCAACTGTGTACAGAAACGAAGTGAACTGTATTTTGATTTACTTGCCAAAACTGGTCATAACAGCTCGCTACACAGGCTGCTCGTAGATACAGCTAATGCTAATCCACCAACGCTGAATGTGCATGACTAAATATTTTGCCTTAACGATGTAAGCTGCTTCCCCGTGATTTAACCTGAACAGAGTTGTATTGAGTGTTAGTTTATCTACAGTGAGTTAGTCTCCTGGTCCAGAAACAGCATTAGAGAGGAGCTGGAGCCGCGCAGGGCCTAGCTAGCTGTGTTACCCGGACTGGCTGTTTCAGATAATAATAATAATAAAGAGCTGACAGACATTTCTGGTATCAAACATACTTCATCAGGAGACGCGGCTCTTTTTCTCCCCGGACTCCGCTGCTCTGAAGAACTCATTTCACACAGACACAGACGCTCCCGGCCACGCACACATGCAGATGTGTTCGAGCAGTCTCTGGTAGTGGCAGCGGGTGTTCAATAAAACCCCACACCCCCCACCACACACACTCTCACTCACATCTCCCTCACACTTCCCGTACACACACACAAATACACCCCCCTCCAAAATCCCTCCTTATACTCCTCCC
>JBBPCX010042987.1:0-15279 GCA_037974365.1 Hydrocynus forskahlii | reverse complement strand
TCTTATTTAATGAGGAAAAGTATAAAAACACTGCTGTAATCGACACTCTCCTCTCACAATGAGACCAGTTGGACGGTGAAACACTACTAGAAGTTCATCAGAGGTAATTATTGCCATTTTGTTTGAGCGAGCAAGAGATTTGTTTTCTTTGAAATATTCAAGTTCTGTAAACACGGCATCATTTCTCTTATTTTGATGTTTTGTCATTTCCTTTAAAATTGTGCTTCAAGAACAATATTTTTATTTGGAAATTAGCTGTTCTTAAAGACAAAGCTGTTCAATTCAGAAAGCTGTTCAATATAGAAAGTGAACATTTTTGCAGTGGTCTCATTTTTTTTCCAGAGCTGTATAGTGCTTTTTATGACCAGTGTCGTCACAAATCGGCTTTACAGAATCTAAGAGCAACAGAGGTCGATCTGGAGAGAGCATCTCTGTGGAGAAAACTAACAGTAAAAGGCCTTTATGTATAGACTTAATCACTGCTGAACAGACTGGCAGTCTATGGCTACAGTGTGGATCCAGTTAAGAGTCAGTAGTTGTAGTTTTTGCTAAAGTCTGACTGAGTAGTAGTTTAAGTCTCTAGTTCAGCTGATAAAAAAAAACAAAAAAACTTTGGAGTTTGGGAGGAAACTGGAGCTCCCCATGAAAACACAGGAAGAACATGCACACTCCACACAGAAAGGACTCTGGACCCTCTCACTGTAAGAGCAATACCCACTGGACTGCCCCATGCTGTGACCAAGCAAGGTTAAATGAATCTTCTTTAACAAAATAAGTGGCCTCTCTATGCCTAGATGCACTTTTACATACTCTTGCCATTCACTCTACCAGTGTGGTTAAAACTCTGATATTTTAACTGAAATATTAAATTGCAAGTTCATGTAACAAAAATCTGTGTTTTACATCTACCTTCTTATTACTTTTTAAGGCAGCACAGTAACTATTTTTTACACTGAATTGCCAGCCATTTTTACAGTGTGAACCATTCTCAGTGCAGCAACAGTGACACTGTGTCACGGCATGCTCTGGTGCACCATGCCTCTGGACTTTCTTCCACTCCTTGTGGTTACTTTCATGTTGGTTTATTCCTCATCACCAGTCAACATCCCCTGCACCTGATCATGCTCTCTTATCTAAGCCACAGTCCATTCACCATCACGCCAACCAGCTGGGTTTGTTTGTCTTTCATATTTTATATGAAGCAGCAGTGATCCTGCCCAGAAACTGTGCGCCTGGCTCTGCACCAGGGGTTTAAGAGAACATCCACTCATGTGTACTTTACCTCTGATTCAGTGTGCTGAGACTTCAAGTCTACTATTAGCCTTGAGCAGTGTCTGGTGGAGTATTTCTGTTACCTTGTATGAACTGTAGTCGCAATCCAGTGCCTTAATCTGAATCTCTTTGTGTCACTTTCCTGTCAAAGTTTGTAGAATTAGACCTTTGTCTAAACTCCTGCAAGTGCATCTTGTATGTTGAACCAGCTGAAATATGACACAGTGCAGTGTCAGTGTCCCTCGGCACCAGCAGTGCTGCCTGATGCACTCATTCCAGTCCCACACATGCTACTTTACTCTGTATCTGCTGTGCTGAGAGGTGGCCCACCACCCAAATTAAACCTAGGTCTTTTGGTGGTCCCTTTCCACTGATGTATGGATTAAATTGTGTAGATGGGCCACAGTCTGAAACTGTAGACCACTCTACATGGAAAGTACGCTAAAATAGCCAATGAGTGTTGCTACCTAATAAAGTGCGAATTCAATGTACGTTGATCATTGAGAATGTATCAGAATTAGAATCAGAAAACTTCACTGATCCTGGAGGAAATTGCTTAAACTGTATTCTTGTATTTGACCAATGAAAATATAATCAGATTGTCCTTCGGTGTCCTGTGGAGTTTTTCCTCACTGCTGAGTGTGAGAAAAGTCTCTGGAACATGCTCCCAGTCCTCTAACCCTGCAGGGTGTTCAGAACCCCTGTCAGCTCTGGAGCTAAAACCCTCCAAAGCTCAGGGTTATCCCTCTTTGCAGTCTTGCTCTTGGGATCGGCAGAGACCCCCACACTGAGCACCATACCCAGCTTTAAACACAACACTCCAGGCACCGCAGAGCACCATGTGTGAATGGACTTTTCCCAAACAAACATGACGTGTTGTGACCTCAATAGAGGAAGACTGACAGTGAAGTTAATGAGGCTTTAAATCAACACTACCATGCGTTTGCAAGTGGTACTACAAAATCACAATGACATCTAAGCATGTTAGTGGAGGTGGCATGTTCAGACCAAGGTTCCTTTGCTTAAGCGATGCGGCAGGATCTGCATTTGGGTCTAGTTTGTCTAAAAGGCCTGTTTCATTCAGCTAGACGTTCGTTTTCAAACAGATTAGAATAACTTCCACTAGTTTTCTGGAATTCTGGCCTGTATTGATTCTGCTGTCTGATAAGAAGTGTGTGTGTCACACTCTGATTCTTTCAGTTTAGTAGTTTTGGTGTGCTCTTTACTTCTCCTCGAGATCAGTCTTCACGCAGCTGCTTTGTACACCTTTCCTGAGCCGCACTCATTTGCATTTAAATTTGCATATGAAAGTGGTTTGGGATTCGTTATTATTGTCTGGCTTTGTTAATTCAATGATGGAAAGCATGTGCAGTCAATTAAAGGTCTTTATTCAGAATTCTGATTTGTTTTGCTGTTATTTTTATTGTTCTTCTTTTGTTAATTTGCCATTTTTTGTTTAACAAGCAAATGTTGGAACAAAACATTGTTTCACCAAAATGGTAAATGTACTTGTTTTTTATAATAATCTGTACACACCTATAACCAATACACACCTATTTTATCTATACTGATGTGCTGTAGTGTGTTATAGATAAATGAGCTAGAGAAAGTAACAACAGCACACAGCAGTGGTGTAGAAATGTACTAGAAATGTTTGGTGCTACAGTTGGGTGTCTTCTTAGCCTTACATACTGAAATAAACCTCGTATTTCTCACATGACTTATTTTGTACTTACATACTGAGCTGTTTCTGAAGTATTATCTGTGTTACGTGTTTAACTATAATGATTTAATATAAGTTAGCATGTATGTTTAAAATATAGTATCAGAAATTACTCATAATTATTACAAACCTACTTATCAAATACTTGCTTTACTGTAAAATAAAGTGCTACAAATGGATAATTCATGGTAATCAACTAAAATAAAAGAATCACTTAAATGAACTGAGAAACAGAATCAGAAAACTTTATCGATCCTGGAAGATCTGTCAATTCACCACACAAAACACTCAACACTCTCACAACTAGCCAGCATTTCCGTGACCTCAGTCAGTCAACAAGGAGGCTTATATGACCTAATCTGCCAAACAGCAGGCCTTTATGACCCCAGTCAACAAGCAGTCAGTGGGTTTAGATGAGCTTTTTTAAACAAGTCAGTCATCCTTAGAATACACAAGATAATTTCAATGGCTCAGGATTACAAAAGTCTTCATTATTGAAGACATTTTTTTTTTCATAAAACAGGCATGTTACAATTATTTTCCTCGAATGTAGTATTTTTAGATAGATGTCTTTAGGGATGTGATACAGAGCCACTTGTTAGACTGTCCCTTGTATTTCCAGTCCTTTCCTTTCCTTCATGAGGGCCCACACTCTGTATAACAAACCATAATTGGTTGATTTCACTGCCAATTTCTATCTTATAAAGGTGGTTAATTTGACAAATTAGGACTTTAGGAAGTTCCTGAAAATATAACTAAAGGAGGACTTTGGTGGATGACATCTACTCAAGAAACCATACAGAAAAAATTATGGTGAAATAAGTAGTATTGTAGCACTTAGGCTGGCCTAAAAACATTTAAGTAAAAATTGCATGCAATAAAGGAAAAATAAAAATATTATTTATTACTTTAGTTTTCGGAAAGAATTTGAGGCCTCTTCAGGAGCCCTAGATGGTTCTGAGGTGCCTCTAGTATCAACATTATGAGATTATCGGATCACACTGTTACCTGACTGGTAATAAACGGAGTGAATGGTTTGTCCTACACTGCCATCAGCACTGCCATCTTTGTGCTGAGTGTTTGGTATCTCTTATATAAGATAATGTCATTGTGTAATAATGGGACTGTCACAATTCAAAAAAGTGGAGAACCCACAGCATTGCATTAGATGTCCAATAAATCCTCAAGGATATTGAGAAATAATTCAAGGTGTAACGACCATGAGGGGCCTGGAAGAGTTCAATGCTCTGTCCTTGTTGAGTAACACTGAAGGTATTTTTTAGTGTTCTTTTTGGTCTTTTTGCTTGTTTGGTTCTTTGTTGTTGGTCTGATTTACACTCCACAGCAGAGCAGTTTAATGTTGGAGAAGCTTTGTGCTTCAGTGCTGCAGGTCTTGCAGTTCATGACAAGCATTTTTCTTTTGGCAGCTTAAGCTAACCTTGGTTACTCGCTTTTCCTCTTCAATGTTTAATGTGTTCCCCGAACGCTGATGGAGCGATTAGGTTCAGTTTATGTGTTACTTAGTCACCCAAGGAGGACACCAGCAGCAATCAGTGGTGTGTTTTTGATTGATGAAGTAATCACAAGGCACAAAGGGCTTCATTACCATTGGACGCACGCTTGCTAACAAGCAATCATAAATACGCGCTGGTTGGAGCCCGAGCCAGCGGCTCGGCGGTTTGTTCTTGCAGGACGGGAGTTAACACAAAGTCACCAGAAATTAGGGAGGCCCTTTATCAGCTGGGCAGGGCTCACGCAGAGGTCACGTAGGTCAACTTCAGCTGGTTCTGGAACTCGAAGCTCATCATGCAGCTTTTTCCTGGCTCTGGACTCTGCACCTCTCCAACATACACAATGAGATGCTGGCGGTTAAAGCATGGCAGCACAGAGGTCACTTACTGCCTGGACTTCAAATGTAAACACACAATGCGCGATGCTTTTCAACCACATTAAAAAAAGTTTTTATTTTTTAGCAGATTTCCATATTAATATAACAAATTAGACACTTTTATCTTCAGTGTACTTATTTAATTATTGTGCAGATAAAGTTTGGGCGCCAGGGATTAAATTTCACATTTTGTTCATTTGTGGAAATAAATACACATCCTCCACATTTTAGTGCACTATTAAAATATATATGTACATATAAAATGTGGAGGATGTGATGTGTATTTTTTTTCCACATTATGTGTGTGTGTTTGTGTGTGGGCTATATATATGTGCTCATCTGATTTTATGTTTAATTGTTTCCAATATAAACTCAGCAAATAAATAAATAAATAGAAACCGTGTCCTATAATTTGCAGACAATGTCATATTTAAGTGTGTTCTCTTATTTTCACTTAGAAAATCAATAACATGTTATTGGACATGGTGGTTCAATCATTTGCACACAACTCATTCATGTGGAAAGGATGTACACATGTGAATAAGGTTATTGCGATGCTTCTAGCAAAAAAAAATAAAATAAATGAATCAATTAATAAAAAAGACTTTCCCAGTGCCCTTTGGGATGCCTACTATAAATTGGTATTGGCATGCCTAGAGGCATAATAAATATATACATATATATTTGGAGTGTCACACTGTTCATCATTAATTATTGTTCTTAGACTTCTGAATCATCATAGTATTTGCATCCCTGAACAGCGCTTACTGTTATTGCAGCAGGGAAAAAATAATTAATGTGGTCCTGTTTCTATAGCCTCAGGCTAAGATCTAGGGAGGTGGGTAGATGACACGGATGTGTGTATGTGTGTGTGGCTTTGTGTGTGTGTGTGTGTGTGTGTATGTGTACTGTATTTATCTTTTTGTGAGGACCAAATGTTCACACAAAAAAGAGAAATACCAACAAATGACAACTCGTAAGGTAACATAACCAAAAACGAAACATTAACCAAAAATGAAACATTTTTAAGAAAAACTAAAAGAGCAGAAATGTTGCCATCTGGTTACGGGGGTTAAGATCAGGGTCGGGTTAGGTGTAGGTGTAGCATTGCTCAGGTGCTGCTTTCCACAGGTCAACTAAATGCCCTCATAGATGCAGTAATACCAACATGTCTGTGTGTGTTTGTGTGTGTGTGTGTGTGTGTGTGTGTGTGTGTATTCCCAAGCTGGGGGGTCCATGGCTGTCGGGAAAAGGGAGAAAACTGGACGGGATGTTAAGGGTGTGTGTGTGTGTGTGCACTGTCAGGTGTGTGCTGTCTTTTCTTACATGTTTTCCTTCCCTGCTGACAGAAGCAGCACACTTTAGCATGAGAGCTGCAGCATATCATTTACAGTAAAAGTGCTCATGGAGTAAACCTTCTTTCACACATATGCTCAGACCTGTATAAACACATACACACACACACACACACACACACACACACACATCTTTTCCTTGTTTACTTTGTGTTTTGTGCTGTTTTGTTTTTTTAAGGCAGTCATGTCTTGAACTGAGTGTATACGGTACATATATAAATATAAAACACATACAGTGCTGTGCAAAAGTCATGAGTCTGACGTTCTTGTATTGTTTTGGTCTTAAGACTAGACTTCCTGAAAGACCTTTGAAAGTTATAGTCCCTGAATCGGACCAGTTTCAGAGGAATGTTTTTTATTTTTTGTTAAGTAACCTACGTATAAATCATCTGCGCCTAACAAAGCACAACCTGAAGCACTGACGAAACGGTGCAGATGATTCCAGATGATCAGATGATCAGGTTGGTGATAAGTTATGAGCTTTGGATATGACAGTGGTTAGTAGATTACATTCATTTACATTACTTTACATTGATCTGGCAGATTCACCTTGGTGTAAGATGCAACTGCACTGCGTGTCGACCAGTTTCCAGTTTGTAAGTCAAGCCACCCCTTTGGTTCTGTTTCTGATTGTACCAAATAAACCAAAAGGGATTTACACATAGCTCATCGGCTCCATGTTCTTGCTCTCCCACCTCCTCTCTCTCTCTCTCTCTCTCTGGCTGTCAGGCGCAGTGCAGGCAGAGATGGATGTGATAATTGTGATAAAGCCTGTCCGTAATGGGCTGTGTTGGCTGAGCGCTGCCTCTCTTTTGTTATGCTAATGCAGAGCGATTAGAGGCCTGCTGCCGAGCTGCTCTGTCTAATCTATTCGCTCTATCCCAGGGGAACACACACTGGGGATATTACACCCAGGCCACGAGGTCAGCTGCTACAGTCTTCTGTTCTGCACACACACACACACACACACACACACACAGGGCCACACTGTACACCAAAGCAGGTAGCTGCATCTCTGAGACGCAGGGGCAAGAAAGCATTCCGCTCTAATGCACCCCCTGCTCCGGAATGAATTTCAGAAATCTGCTTTAATCGCTTCTTAGTAGTAGTTCATTTGAAATTCTTAGCAGGACTTAATTACTCCGAGTTAGTCTAAAGTGTTGATGGGGGTCCAGCTCACAGAGGCATGAGCATACTGTATAAATGTTAATGCTGCGGCTGAGGCTGCCACTGCACTGCATGCTGTGTGCATTACTATTAACTCTGTCATGTTCTTATTTGTATCCTATATTCTGCCTCTGCACTATACCCAGCATACAGCATAAGATTCAGGTCGTTTCTAGATCCCTGTAGAGAGCAGTTTTTTATATTTATATTTATATTTTATTTCATTTGCATATACAAACAAGCATAAAATGAAAATAGAGCATACTTTGGACGTTATTGAATATAAATTATCCTCAAATGAACTGAGAACGCATACACAGGGACATAAAGAGCTGCCACTGTCCTCTTGCCCCCAATGGCCAGACTGATGTTTGCTTATGTATAATGAATACAATGTCACTGTAAGCCTGAGCTGCACACCACTTCACCATTAGACAACGTTCAAAAATGCATAAAACTAAATGCATTATCTGCATGGTAAAAAGTTTGTCGAAAGTACTTGAATATACACTAACTGAATCTCTGCCTTAACCCCTGCAAACCTGTTGGTAGACCTCTCTCTTCAAATACAGACAGTGGGACTAAAATTGGCTTCTAAAATTGACATTTAACTGCAAAGAACATTTACAGTGTTCTTTGCAGTTAAATGTCAACTTTAGAAGCCTGTTTTAGTCCCACTGTCTGTATTTGAAGAGCCTCCTTTACCTGTAAGGCCAGAGAGGACACTGCAAAGAACACTAAACTGCTCCTTTACTATTTAGTTATTAACCTTCACACTTATGTAATGGAAAATTCTTAGGGCCTTTTAGGCCTTTGTAGAAGGTCTAATGATTTCTGGGAACAAAAATACATATATTTTCAGTTTATTTTTATTTAATGTCATGATGCTTGTCATATTTAAACTGCAAACATTGTTGTAATAGTATTATTTCACTGCTAAGTTCTGTTTGGAAATGTTGTGAAGTCTGTTCTCCCATTGGCTTGGCCTCTGGGAGCCTGACAGGGGGCCCCAGATTTGACTTTTTAGATATGACCTTTTTTAGAATGTGAAAACAAAGGCAGCAACTCTGCATCAAAGGCAATATGAGTTAATATGTCTCACAGGCTTAAAATAAAGCACCTGGGGTGTCTTTTACCCCATTTCACAGTAGCCAATAAATGAATAGCAACTAGGAGGGGCTTCAGGAAGAGCTTAATATACCAGCATTTGCTTTGCATTTGCATATTATTAGAAATCCCATAAATCATTTATGCAAATTTGACAGATTTTTGACAACACTGTCTGAACTGAAGGCCCATTTCTAGTAGTCATGGTTGAACATCGATAACTAATATACATTACATGGTTACGATGATAAAGTATGTATATACATTCAGGAGGAGTGAGAAACTGAATCCACCAATGGGACTTTAAGAGATTATACAGGAGAACCACTTTTTAGTCTGAGTCGCATAATACATGTGTTTGGACTTGCTGGGTTTTAATTTACAAGCCTTTCTAGGCTATAGATTTAGTGAGGCCTACCATGTGAATGCACAGAACCACTCATTCACGTACGTGTGGCTCTCCTGACTGCTGGCAGGGTTGATCCAGGACACCGGGGCAGTGTGAGGTGTTTTATAAGCTCGAGCTGCTGGCTCCAGCGTAACTCACAGCTGGTGGAGTTTGTCTCCCAACACCCTCTGAATGACTACATTTTCCATCAGCCCCCGGGGCAGGAAGGCCATTACTCAGTGGGCGCTCCTATTGGAGCCGTCCAAGCCAAACACACATGCGGTTATTGTTGGAGCGCTTGGCGCAGGCAGGCCGGCTGGTTGGCCGTAGCTCAGGGCTGCTGGACGCGCTCCCTCCGCCTGCACACACTCAGCACTCCGCCAAAAGCAACCAGCACCAAGCTGGGCTTTGCCCTGCCCGCGAGGTCAGCACACCTCACCACTGAGGGTGTGTGTGTCTGTGTGTCTGTGTGTGTGAGTGCGTACATACTGTAGGTGTTTTGATGTTACACTGATAACTATCATCAATGTCATTAAAAAAACTCATATCTCAGAACAGGTAACTTTATAGACTAAGAAATAAATGATCTTGTTCTGTTTCACCATGCAGTTTGAATGGAATTATGTAATTATATAAAGTGTGTTAATTACTTTTACATTTTACTTTAAGTACCTTTACTTTTGAAGTTGTTTTCATCAACGTATGCAGTTTCCAGCTCCAAAAGAAAATGTAAAGGAAGCCTTTTCTTTTTGGCCAATACAGGAACGTACCCACGATAATAAGCCGTCATCAAGTTCAAATAATAATAAAAGCTCCTGTTCTACTTACAGACACACATTTGGTGCGGATTGAAAGTTTAGAAGCTTTTCTTTCAACAGAATCTTTCCAAGTAAGGTGAGAAATAAATAACCCACAGAAGCCTGACCATGCACTTGCGCATGTGAGAGGCTTTTTCAGGGCTTTGTAACTCAAACTTAACGCACATATGACAACAATCAGCAGGACTTACCTTCACTTGCTCTAAAAAAAGGTGGAGCAGTTTTTCAGTGAGTGATCCAGTTTGAGGAACAAGCCCAAATTCACTATTTCCTTTTTTTTAAATAACTTTTTCATGGAGTTTTCGTTTCCAAAACTATCAGCTATTATGAAGCTATCATGAAAATATTACAAGAAATGTTACACTTCATCCCCAAACCGAGTCTGAGATTATCAACTGTAATGTTTTATCAAGGGACTCTAATGAGAGAAACAGAGTAATACTGAGTCTCTGTGTCTTATGGAAAAAGACTTGTTTACTTCAAGCAACCACGCAGTTTGTTTACCCTGTTTTTGAAAGTTTATAAATATTTATATTTCACTATTCAGTTTTTTCTAGTTTTTGTGAATGGCTTTCACTGCAATGTTTCTCAAAATCTCTGCAGCAAGACAGTGTAAGAAGAGGAAACATCTTGAAATTAATAATGATAATAACTAACTGGGTAAAAATAACAACCGGATAAGATTATCATATGACAGCGACACTGTGTTTATTATTATTATTAATTTTTAATTTTTTTGTATTTGTTTTTTAACCTTTTTATGTACATTTGGACGTGGCCATATTCAGTCATGCTGTTTAAAGCCTGAGTGTTTGATCGTGGCTGTAATGGCGTGTTCGTGCTCTCTGGAGCAGAAGGCATTGATCTTGAGGCCGACGGTGCAGGTTGCTCCAACAAAACAGATTAAATGATGAAGCTCCGCCTTAAACATCATCTCCATATCTTCAGGGAGTGCGTTCTGTCCAGCAGTGACCTTACGGCCTCCGATCTGACCCTAGACCGCGGTCAGTGGTCATCATTACTGGGGTCACTTCGCTGACACCAATGCGACGAGACGGATCTGATCTCTCCGGGCACGTCTTGCATCCGTGATCCTGATGTGCTGTAATTGCCTAGATTTTGCTTAGTGAATAATTCATTGTGTCTCTCTCTCTCTCTCTCTCTCTCTTTCACCCCCCCCACTCTTCCTCTCTCGATCCTCGACATAAAAGCTTTATCTTCTGCTATCTAGTTGCCTTTTTATCTATCATTTCCCAAAGCCTTGAAAGAGAGGGGAGCTGGCGGGACGTGAGGGGAGCGAGGGGTCCTCACCCAAAAAAAAAAAAAAAGGGACTATTTTGCCAGACGGTCCCCTTGGCAAACGCACATTAAGTTGATTTCAATGGACCAGATGCTCCCTTCCTCTCAAAGCAATTTGGATTCATAGAGCTTTCCTGGCCTTGCTGAAGACTAGGCTCTCTGCTTTTGATTTGTAAGTGGTTCAAATCGAAGCCTCCATTCAAATGTGTGTGCATATGGAGTGGCCGTGTGCTGCAGCCTGTCAGCTCCGCGCCGTGGGTTCCTCATTTTTCCCCAGACAAAACCCCACACAGCTCTTTCAGGGAGGGCCCTAATGGATCTGAATTTGAAGAGGCTTTGGCAGGGACCTCACGTCGATCCACACCAACACACACACACACACAGTGCACTTCTCTTCCCTTATTTCAGAGGCCCTATATTTTTGAATCTGTTTTACATGTGACTTCATATTTGGGAGAGCAAAGGAAAATTAATTAGCAATTCTCTCCTGTTTAAATGGTAAAACATGGAAAATAAATGCACAAGACCACATGTACAACCTCACTGCTTGAACAGTGGACTGTACACTGTACATGGGTTTACAGTGCTTTCTTCCATCTACAACAATTTCTGTCTCCAAAATAACAACTTATCGAAGAAGAAAAGAAACTTTTATTTACATTAGTGCAACCAGATGTAGGTAATGCTGCACCATTTCTACTGATCTGTTCATCATGAACTATGAACATAATGTGTTGGGCGACTGTCATTTCAAATGTTAGAAAAAAAAAAAAATAGGAGGTCATTCTTAAAGGACCCATGTCTTATATGAGGTATGTATTTTACTTTTTATCAGTTAGGTTTGTTTTCGATTATTTTGTGGGTGTTTTATTTATTTCTACATGACGATTTTCCAATCTTACTTTATTCCCGTATTAATGACATCACAAAACGAATTCAAAGTGATTTGTTTTGCAGCTTAGTTTCCATATCTGAGCTCTTTGAAGTGTATATTTTAAATCTGTATCAGTGTTTGATGAAAACAGTAAAAAAAGTGACAAATCTGTGAAAAGTCAGTGTATTTTGCATAATTTTTCCTTCAGGTTTGTGCTAAGTACATGAGCAAGACACACAATAAATTCCGGGGATTAAATGTTGACCCATGTTGAGAATGTTAAGAACATTTACAGGCCCAGCGACTTCTGTGGGACTTGATCTCTTGCTGTGCTTGAAGATGTCTGTAGATCCGTCAGGATTCAGATGCACGCTCCCGAGGGACGTATGCATGTTCTGAGACACGTGAACTCTCCGGGTTCCCCAGCTAAGCCTCACCTCCCTCTGGGACAACGATTCCCTCTAATCTGCAGCTGGGAGGTGACGCTGCTGGGGTTTTCCTGTGGCATGTGCCATTTTTCTCTTTCTTGGTACATTCGTGCAGGGCTGCATATCTTCATATTGAACACTGATTTTACTGATCTGCTCAATACATCATTGACATACAGCACCATGCAATCAAATACTTAGTATATTGATATATGGACATAGAGATATTTGACCTCCTTTGCATTTTTTTCAGATTGCAAGCATTTTTTTTTCAAACTCTCCAAAGGCCTGAGGGTAGTGATTAGACCTAATGATTTTGACTGAGAATCATTTACACTGGGGGAAATCTTTCGAGGGCACGTTCTGCTGAATAACTGAGTTAATCGTGCCAAAACATCTTCTGAACAGATTTCTTTCCTGTAGAAAGTTTGTGTAGCGTGAAATCACAGACTTTTACATCAGAGTGGTACATATGCGATGCCAACATCATAACATCACAACATCAACACATCTTAAGCTGTGGGTTTTATGTGTCCAATGAAAGTGTCCTTCTTCATTCTGAACAAAGTAGTGTATTATTGCAGCCGGATTGTATTATCATGTATAAGAAAATACAATACAATATTATTATGCACTATTGCATAACAATACAAGAATACTACAATGATACAATAAGAAATAATATAATAAAATAACAATATATACCATAAACACAGATAAATAATAATAAACTAAAACAAACACCCCAAAAAGCAAAGGTTAGGAAGTATATAACATTTTCAATCTTTATTACAAATAAGGACATTTTCTTTTTAAATTTGTAATGAATTATTATCGCAACCAATCATTAAAATTTTACTCATCCACCCTCAATTGCTATCTACAGTTCTTGTGATGAATTCACTGTGAACTAGTAGAGAAACGATGTTGGTCTTTTCTGATGAATGGTTTATAAAATTATTTTTTCTGCCTGATTTGGGTTGGGCGGAGCTAAATTTGGTGTTCTTGATGTCTGATCAGTCAAAGAACCAATCAGAGTTATATGCTGACAGAGAGAGCTGGCTTTAGAGAGGCTCTTCTGATATAAAGGGTTGTGTAGCATTTTCCATTATACGTGTACAGTAGTCTTGTTTTCTCTGATTACAGCAATGGTCAAACTATACTGATGTGTCTCATACATGTGAGTGACCTCTGACAACCAGATCACATCTGAAATCATATTTTGGCTAAAACACTGTATGACAGTGCCGACTCATATCATTGACTAATCTTACATTACAGCACATCTGTCTATCAGCATCTTTGGGTCAACATGTGACCTGACCCACCCACACAGTCGCAGTTATCTCCTATTAAACTGCATTAATATTTATATATTTTTTCAATATAACCCTGGTAGAAGCTTAGTCTGAGACAAAGCTTATAGGTATAAGAACATTAAAAAAGTAACCTGTTAAGAGGGGCTTTAAATTTGAAGCAGGTTTATTTTCTATGCTGATGCTGCTTATAATGAGTTTTCAGACCTATGGAAATTTGAGACAGTTATTATTTGGGGACTAATGCAAAAACCCACCCATTTTATACTCATATACTCTGAGACCTTTCAGGTGGTGTTTGTACTAAAACAATGTATAAACAATATATAAACAATATGTAAACAATTTGTGAATCCTGTCAGTTTATGATCTGACAAACTGTCTTTTTGTATTCAAAGGTGTATTGGGATGTTCAAAAGCTTGTGTTTTACACACTGTAAACCCACAGTGTATCTCCAGTCATTTTCTTCATTGCTACTTTCACTTGAAAAAAATGCTGAATGCCCTGAAGCCCAGCGTGATTCCGTGCCCCTAAATACTCTCAGTCTGGTATTAGAGCTGCAGTAATGTGCAGTCTAGAGAACTGATCCACAGTTTCTTATTTTAGGAGTCCAGGGAGGCATAGGTGTAACTACAGGCCTGCGAGTGTTTTATGGCCATGGCTTTTAAAAGAGCCTTCGGGTTCAAGCCATTTGGTGGAAGTAATGAACATCCTTGCATGGCCTGAAAATGTGATACACTGAAGGATGTTTTGGAGAAAAACACTTTATGCAAAGGGAGGTATTATAGGCCAGTAGTGGTCACTTTGAGCCCAGTGTTTGACTGTGACTGCGGTCAGAGACATAGAAATTAGCCTGATAAACAGAATCAATCAGTGCTAATAGTTATTTACAATTCATTTTTTTGTCCGAATGAGAGGAAGTTTGATATTGTCTGTGGTGTGCCACATGTGCTGGGTCCTCTTTTGTATTCCCTGTGTGTTCTGCTGTACAGTCAATTAGCATGTCAGATTCTGTATTGTTTTGCTGAAATCAGCTGGTAAATAGGCTCCTTTTGAGGTTGTACCATTTTTTCCATCGTACAGCTATGAGTGACATTTGTGTTTTTAATAAAAATAATTGTCTGTTGTAGATAATAAAACATTCTTCATTTTCTTTCACACATATGAGGCCTAGTCCTCTAAAATGACAGTTCATAATTTTCTTCTTCTTGAAGCAAGGTTTATTGGACATCCATTTTGGACAATTAAATTAAATTGAGGAGCTCAGATATGCAGATGAGCCTCAGATATAAGGTTTATCATTTTGTCAGTTTTGACATTACTAATAGCTTTCTCTGACTCTCTCATTGTGACGTTAATTATGAAGTGCTCATCAAAGACTGTGTGTATGTGCGCTGGCTTAAATGAGCTTGGTTTAGTGTCTTCTCAGCATGTTTTATAAAAACAAGGGTGTTAGTGAGAAAACCCTCTATGTACTTGGATTTAATTAGAGAGGTGAAGTCATCTCTTTCTTCATCATCATCATCATCATCATCATCATCACATCCAACACTATATATTGCAGCAGCTAAGAGAGTTCTGCAAAACCATAATTTATGGGTTTGTTTCTGCTATAGTGCACTGGATTGTCCAAAGTTAACATT
>JBBPCX010042976.1:0-15279 GCA_037974365.1 Hydrocynus forskahlii | reverse complement strand
GTGTGTGTATGAGTGTGTGTGTGTGTATATGTATATATATATATATATTATTTTTTTCATCGCGATTAATCACATTGTTATATGCTCACTTAAATAATTAATTCAAAAGTAGTGTATTGTGCACTTTTATTTTTAAAGCATTGCTATATGAACAAAAGGACACTAACATTTGGTTTACAGGCACTTTAAACAAATAAGGAGCTTTTAACAGCCGTGTTCCATTTAACACAGTTACACAGCTGCAGTTCAAGTATTTCCTTAAACTTAAACATGAATGTAATCAAATATTATATAAAAACAAAGCTATTTGCCACTGCAGGGCATTCACGTTTTATGTAGTTTGTTATAAAAAACAAGTTACCCTCAGAGTCCAGAGAATGGGGGGGCAGAACCATTCTAGCAGCTGCAAAAGGGGACCAACTCCATATGAGTCTATGTACCTGAATGCAGAGTCATTAAAGTACCTGTTGGTGTAATGGTCAGGCATCCCATTACTTTTGTCCATATGCCAAAAGTAATGGGACACCTGACTGCTAAACTGATTGGAAGGCACTTTACAGTGCAAATCAATAATACATACTATGAAAGCAACCCAAGAGTATCTCAAGTAAAAGACATGGGATATTCGTCAATGGGCAAAGTCAGTCACCTAATCTCAACCCGTCAGAGCAGCTTTACAGTTATGGACAAAAGTAATGGGACACCTGACCCACTCAGGCACCTGAACACGAAAAGCACCAAACTTTCAAAGTAAAAAGAGTTTTAAAGAAAGCCGCGTTAACACGCAATAAAATAATTGTCTGTGTTAAGTAAATATTGCGTTAACGCGCCCAGCAATATGTATACGCAATAAAATAATTGTCAGTGTTAAGTAAATATTGCGTTAACGCACCCAGCAATAAATATATATACATATATATACATATTTATATAGATATAGATAGATAGATATAGATAGATAGATATAGATATATATATTTATAGGTATTGGTATGTCAGTATTTTTGTAAGTAAATCAAGTAATCACAGTAGCCCTGGATTAAAAAGAGAGCTTTGTTAAATCCACTGGTTCTGATCCGTTCCAGTACCATTGTGGTGGTGCAAAGATTTCTTACATCTGCAGGCATATATCATGCTGAGAGAGAAAGCTAGGAGAGTAGCAACAGTGTCAGACAGAAGCAGCTTGAGCTCAAATCCTTCAATTAGTAACTCACCCCAATGTTCTGGCTTACGTAAACAAGCATGGTTTGTGCTTGACCACCCATTTCAACCTTCTCCTGCTGTAGTGCTGGCACTCTCTGGTAATTTATCTACATTAATTTGTGTCTTTGAGGGACAGAATGATGCTAAGGACTTTACAAAGACAAAAAGTATTCAAAGTGAAGAATACCTAGGAAAATATGTCTAGATACTTTTGCACCAGCATTACAAGGCTATTGGAGCTGACAAGTAATAGAAGCTTTTACAACCAATAAGCTGCTATTTATACTTGTTTATTGCTGTTATACTGCTTATACTGATTATACTGTTGATACTGTTTGTACTGTTTGCACAATTCTCAACTACACTGCACTTTTTTAAGTCATTGCACATTTTACTTTTATATGTGTTGTACAGAGCTGTTCACATACTCAGGACAGGTTTGGCTAAATCAGGCATCATTTAGTATTTCTTGTGTTAACATTACTGGCATGTTGTCCACTTAGTCTCGTTTTATACTTTATTTGCACTGTTTTGTATTTCACACAATGTAATGCCTGTCTGTCTCTCTGTATACAGTAAGAGCACCCGCGTATAGTGAAAAACTGCAAGTATGTGATGTGGTTAAAAAAAATGCCTATTTTATAGTGGAAACCCTTAATATGCCCCCAAATATGCTCCCAAAACACTTTAATTTCATTTTAAACTCAGCTTAATACTTTACCCTTAAAAATATGTAAAGGTAAACCCGTATTCCTAAAGGTAAACCCATATTACACCAGACTGTTCTGTAATTCATGCATGCGAATTTTCTTTGTTATGTGCTGTCCTTTTCTTTGGTATAAGCAGAGTAAATACAGTAATAAATTAATTTAATTGACACTAATAAAAATACAGGCCTTTAGGAACAAAATGAAAAAAACATGAGAACATTGCGTGGCGGACAAGGCCCGGACATCACAAAAGCAAAATGTGGAGGATATCTGCGGTTTCTGCAAATGTGCGGGGGTTTCTGCGAACAATTATTAGTTTGGTTCTCAGAAAAATCTGCCAGAGACTGAAGCTGCGACTGGTGAACCACGATTAAGTGGGGGTTTACTGTACTTGTATATGGTTGAGATGACAAAGTTCACTTTAACTTTGACTTGTGCAAAGCTAATGCCTAAATCATCACACACTTGCCTCTAACCTCAGTTGGGAAAGTTAAATAGACTCAATTTTTCTATTTCACATAATAGTAACAGTCTCACTGTGTCAGAAACCACATAAGCAAGTCTACTTAAGAATCACTTCAACCGTGACACAGTTTGAAGCATGTATGTGATGATTTAAGTGTGCAGTTTTGCACGATGCTTTTTGGTTACCATAACATTCCACTGCTTGTCAGGTAAATTCTCAGTGTAGCTCCAGTGCAAAACTAAAGAAAAAACTTCACATACCAAACATGTCTAACCTGAGGAGCTACATTAAGAGAAACCGGTGTACATTTGCTTCCTTGCTAAACTATTCCCTCTGTCTCTAAACATTTAAAGCAATTTATTGTACTGTGCTCAGTTCCATTTTTTCGTTCCACAGAGCTTCTAAAACTGCTTTTTCTTACAAAAGCACAAAAGGGAAACAGTACTCATAATTGAACAAGGCTCTAGGTTCCTTGGGTGTCATTAATATATCCGTAAGTGGAGCTGAGTTCAGACGACTGTTTACAGAGAGCTGCTGTTAACTCACCTAATGGGTTTGTTCCCATTGCCCTTAAAGCTAAAGCTGGCATTCTCTGTGGAGCAGCCTGTGAATTTCCCCCCTCCCTTGTTACTCTGGAGCTGTGAGCACAGTTGTAGAGCTCTGTGGGTGATACATTCTTCCTGCCCTTTGAATCCTCCTACCACCTCCACATTTTTGCCCTCAACGCAGTCGAGACTTTAGCTTCATATAGAATAGAAAGAAATGTAAGCCCTCTGCTCTTACTCCACTTACGGACTGCAGGGGTTTAATGTGTGTTTATGTACATATATCTGTAGGTATTGTTAACAAGTCTAATGCTTCATCTTTCCACCATTTCTTTTTCTCAATCTCAAGGTTTGTGCAAATTGTAAACTTTCTATAAATCTTAGACGTGAGTAACCATCCATTAATTTAATATAGGGGCTTTCAGTCTTCTCTGTTTGTGGCATTTGTAAGGTTTTGCCACAAGAAGAAAATCCATTAACTCAAAACATAAGCACATGTATCCATCCATTATCCATCTTGTTTGTTTACATGTGTGGTGCAATATTATCCATCCTGTAAGTTTACATACACTTCCTACTTCTATGTTACACTTTTTTATTGCTCGATGCTGCTAAATGCCTCCTATGCAATAATCATACTTATGGTGCAATTCTCATAATTCTGGAAGGTTTACATAGTGTTTATTGCTTATCTACTGTCTATTGTCTCTGCCGTGACTTATACTCTGTTGAATGTTGTATGTTGTTATATGTTGGACCTTGTTCCATGGAGCAACATCTCATCTCACTCTGTACATGTACACAGCTGCTGATGACAATTAACTAACCTTGAACCCTGAACTTGCAATCAAAAAGAATTGCTAAAGTTGCACGTCAGTGAAATTTAGTCTGTTCACTAACAGTGAAGGGAAACCAGCATCCTTTTTTTGTTTTTTTTTGTTTGTTTTTTTGTTATTCAGTATACAGCACTTCCAGTACATATTATGGCTTATGTAAATCAATTTATACCATAATTCAGTGGGAAGGTGTTTCCGCATGTACCCATTGGATTTAATTTGCCTTCTGAGGGTTTCTAAATATAAGGAAACTCATTAAAGTTGCTGTTTATGTTAATGCACCATATGCAATAGATCCAGCAAGAAGAGGCTAGAAACGCTAATGTGCATCCCTTAATTATGCATCTTTGGCTTCAGAAGTATTTCTCTTTATATAATGTTACACCTCCCCCCTCTCTTTTGTTGTTTCTTTCCCTTTAGAATATGAAAATGTTTCCAGTGGAGAAGAACATCTTCCCGGTCTCTAGCTCCTCCAAAGGCTTCCCTGTGCCTTTTGATTTGCCGCCACATTCCTACTCAAGTAAAGGTAAGAAAGGTTTCTCACTCTAATACTCCTCTCCAATCTTAACTCGAGGCGAACCAGGTAGAGTTGGCACTCTGGAAACTTGTAGTCACGCAAAAGATACATAACAAAGGCATCCCATTTGCCAGCTTCATTTATGTCGTATTAAAAGGGGTGTAACAATGCATGGAAACATTATGACATTGCAGTACAAAAACACCACAGTGTGCATCTTGGAGTTGGCGATATACATTGGGCAGGGTAGACATCCTATTCATTTTTGTCATCAAATGAAACTGTCTGTTTGAACAGCAAAGTTTGCACCAGTCAGGAATGCAGTCCAGCATCCTATCACACCTTTATCGTCTTGTCTCAGTAGTAGATGATTTTAAATTGTGAACCCATTTGTGTATTATACACCCATACTCGTTAGCATTTTCAGTATGGCTGGGACCACAGTCTGGCTGGGATCACTGATCAAAAACAGCTGTGAAATGAACATGTGGAATTAGTTTTTTCTGTTTTTGTAAGTGTGAATGCTCATTGGACTTCTGCTATTGCTCATTGGACTTCTGATGCATTCTGAAGGATTGTGTAATGGTAAAATAACAATAATAATAATAATAATAATTGCCCCAGTAATATGTAATGTTTTCCTCATGGTGCAACTGAACATTGTCCTAGGTTTTATTGCATTTTACTGTAAAATACATGTTTAAATTCTACACAAATAAATAGTTATTTTTTGTTTAGAGACTTTTCAAATTTGCTCATTTAAATGGGCCTCATTTTTTAAATTAAATTCACAGTTTTAAATTCACAGTTGAAATTGTCACTGAATAAATCCTGCTTGGCAAGCAAATGTTATGAAACATAAGATATAAAGCTGGAGAGCCCACTGTCTTTTCATGTGCAGACACTGACTATTCAGACAGAGGCCTTTTATTACACATATAAAGTCATTGAACTCTCATTTCTCCCACACTTCAAATAACTCCTTCTATAATTTATTCTGTTTGGCTAATAATGAGGGAGTGGATGACTCTAATTTATGTTAGCATGAGACAAGGCCCTGTCTAAAGACAAGGTAGAGTGTGTTTTATTAGCCTACAGCTGTGAAGAACAGATTCTGCTCACACTGCACACGCTGACCCCAAGCTCAAATGTTTCCTCTTCCACTGTGATGTGTCTAAGATCCAGTAATTAGTAATTAGGATGCAGTCTAATATTGCCTGGACTGTATTCTACACTCAATTACCTTTAGTAGCACCCATCAGAGAGAAATGGATTATGCGTGTTATTTTTAGAGCACGTAATCAATAGCATTTCTTCCTTTACGAAGCAAAAATATACAGACTTGCTCAGCTGAACTTTCACAATGAGCATCGTGGTCTTTTTGTCTCTGGGCTCATCCTTTAGATTTGGCTGTTAATCAAATAATGGTTCTTTCTTGTTTTTGTAAAATAATTATTCAATTCAATTCAATTTTATTTATATAGCGCTTTTTACAACCAGGTTTTCACAAAGCAGCTTTACAAAATCCAGGTCCGAGCCCCTAGTGAGTAAGCCAAAGGCGACAGAGGTAAGGAAAAACTCCCTCAGCTGGTGGAAGAAACCTCGGGAGGAACCAAGGCCCAAAAGGGGAACCCGTTCTCCTCAGGTCGACCCAATTACACGTCTGTATTCCTCTACAATGCTTGCAAATTGGGAGCTTTATTTAGACCTTCCTGATGGCCGTCATCTGTGTTGGTGTCAAATTGTTACTCACAAGGCATGCTGATGGCAAGCAATCAACTAATTGTCACCAGTAGAAAAAGCACTTCTAGAAGGTAAAACCAAAATGGCAAATGGGATTTCTTTTGAGGGGGGCGGGGGGTTGGAGGAAAGAAAAGATAATAATTTTGCTGTCAACACAAATAGTTAGTGTCTCTACACATAATCTAACTAAAAGTCTTTTCTGAGATATTTTACAATCAGACATGCTCTTTTACCCTGACTTTCAGATTAACGCTGAAATAACAGGGTCCCACAAGCAGCCATTCACTGATATAACCTAAGAGCTGAAGCACCGCCAGCCGGGTGTGTGAAGGTGACAGACATTCATTGAGACAGCTGAAAGGAAGATAACTGGCTGGTTTAATTCAGTGACAAAAAGAAACATTACCAGTCTCTTTCCCTGTCATCTGCAGTCAGTTTGTCTTTCTGAAATTGATGACATAATGGTTTTTAGCATATATTCATATCGCCCACCAGACAAATTACTACTTGCATGTATGATACATGTATGAACCATCCATAATAGGCTGTTTTGATTATTCGGTCCTTAACCGCTGTAGAACGTCAGAAAATCAGTCACTGCTCACACATTCCTCAGTAAATGATTATCACAGCACCTCAGGTCTTTGCCCTGACACGCTGGCTGTCTGACCTCTATTCACACAGCGTACGGCTACTGGCTGTAATCCATTGTGCCATTGAAATGGAGGGTGTCATCAGTTTATGAAGTAAGGCAGAAGCCCTCTTTGGTTGCCATGGTAGTACACATCTTTAATAACAGAGGCTAGCTTGGCCAAGGGCTGTTAGACGTGTCATGGGATGAGTGGGCTGAGCCAGGGACAAAAAACAATCTGTATCTTTCAGGCCAGTTTAGGGTTTCATTGTGCATAAACCAACAGTATTATTATTTATAAAATTCACCTTTTTCTTCTTTCCCACTGCTGTAAAGGAAAAACATGGCTGAATGATATTGCTGTCTTGTGGTAGAAATTTGAACAGACCTAAAGCAATAGACTATGGAAATTTGATAGAATCTTCATTTTCGAGTCTCTGGAGATTCTTATAGTTTTGTAATACATTAGAAACATAAAAGGTCATAAAATTTCTTCTTTTTTAACCATTAGACAATTTACTTTTTACTACAGAGAAGTGCAGTTTAGTGATGTCTAATACCAAATTATTAATTAATTGAGGATCTACTAAAATAAGCCAATCCAGTTCTAATCTGTTTGTTTCTGTTTACTCCTGTAATGGGAAGTTATTATTCACACCCTGCAGTAGTGGGGATGTTTCTATTTTATCATAAAAAATGTCTAAATGTGATCTCTCGCGTAACAGTTTAAAATGATAACAATAATAAATAATAAGCACACTTCAGAGAAAGCGAAGGGAAGAAACATTGCTGATAAGGTCTGAGCGAAATTATGCTGTCAATTTCATTAGTCAATAGTTCTTCAGGTTTTTCTGTTTTTATTTTTTCTGCTTGTCTAGAGTAACATGCTGCTAAAATCATGCAGAACGTACACTCTTGCCTCATTTCTTCTGAGTCCCAATCAGTCTGAGGGCAACGCGATTAAAGAGATGCTCTGCTTTACTGGCTGCACCTCTGGCAGTAGCGAAAGGAGCAGCTACTGTGCACGCATTACACATATCATACAGTGTAATATCATATAGTGTATTTACAAAGCTATGAAATGGGTATTTCACACCAGCAGTGCACAGAAAGTAATACATATATACTTTCAATAAATATGTAAATATATTGGTCCAGAATGTCACATTATAAGATAAGATAACCCTTTATCATTCCCATGAATGGGAAATTTGCATTGTTATGGCAGCAAGTGGACAGAACAAAAGAAGAAAGTAGAAGCAACATAACCAAGAGGATAAAAGCTATATAACACAGTTTAATATAAAAAGTTGTATTAGCTTTTAGTATTTATAGTTTCTTTATACATACATAGATATTTATATACAAACTATAACTCTCTACATGTATGTACACATTGAATATATGTGCATAGTGAATAAACATATGTATGAACACTGGGGGTATATGTACAAGTACACACTGGTAGGCATGGTCAGATGCTAATTGATGGATGCATTGACCAATTATAATGCACCAATTATTCACATACTTTTAGGGAAATATTTAAAGCTGTAGTTCAACACTCAATTTACAAGTAATTTCTTCCCTAAAAAGATTTTATGCAGCTCACTTATGGTAATGTGAAAACTTAAGGACAGAATTCACTTACGATCTTTTATGCAAATGGCCACAGGTCCTGGCCATTTTATATATTAAACTAATTAATAATGGTCTGCTAAACAAAACTGCCCTGCCAACAGCAATCTTGTGGTCAGAAACTCACCAATGATGAAAGGATTGAGGCCGGTGAACCACACTGAAAAGATGATAAAGCCATGCCTTTTGAGTCACTTGGTTTGAATAAAATAGACCTCAATACAGTGGTGTCTTGACTTACGAGTTTAATTCGTTCCGTGACTGAGCTTGTAACTCATATTACTCATATGTCAAATCAGTTTTCCCTATTGAAATGAATTGAAATGCCATTCATCCGTTCCGGACCTCCAAAAACACCGCATTTTTTGTTATAGGTGTTTTAACTAAGAAAAATGTGCTTAAAATAACTAATATTGTATAAAAACATAATACAATAGAATGTACTGCAATAAACTGGTTATAATGTACAGCATTTGCCTTGGAGAACAGACGACTTAAAGATGCTTCAGCTGCTATAATTCCAGCAAAAGTTTTGAGGTAATCCTCAGCTGCCTTCATATCCGCGCTCGCTGCCTCACCACGCCTGACAACTGAGTGAATGCCGGTCCTCTTTTAAAAATTCTCGAACCAGATCCGTCTGGCTTTAAACGGCTCGCCCGCCGAAGTGCAAACAGCTCGAGTCTTCTCGCAGATTGTATCCTCCATCACTGGATCTCCTGCAAGCTGCTTCTCTGTCAACCACACCATCAGCAGCTTCTCCATATTTTCATGGATAGATGTCCACTGTTTAGAAAATATTTAATGCCCTTGCCTGGCGTTATAGCCTTTATCGACTCATTCTGCTTCAGTAAGGTGCAGACTATAAACGAACTTTTGCAAAATAACTGCAAACACATATGCTCGTAACCTGAATTTTAGCTCTAAACTCAAACCAAAAAATTGTCAGAGAGACAACTCGTATCTCGAAAAACTCGTAAGTTGAGACACTCATAAGTCAAGGTACCACTGTATATGCCATATTAGAGTTTGTGTACGCTCGTAGAGTGACCTATAAGTGTACAGTAATAACTCTTTAAAGCGAATCTAAAATTCAGCATATATACGATGGGGTCACAGCTTGGGTTACTTAATCATGCTGTGTTGCTTTTGTTCAGTGGGACATGGAATAGTTTGCTGTCTGTGTCTACAGTAAAATGGAGAGGTTTAGTAAAATCACATCCATTTGCCTTTTAGAGGCGCACATTGTTAGAAACCTCACATGCCTCAGAGGATTCGTGCTCCACTACAATGCCACAGAAGTGGAACATGAGCAATTAAAGCTTTTAGGAAACAAACTGATAACCTGTGGGCTCTACAGGCAGTCACAAAATCTCAGCTGAGCACCATAGCAACTGAACAACACTTCCTTCATGTTAATGAGTGCATTTCTATCATTGTAGCACTTAAGATAAATTAGGCTTTTAAAACTGAGTTGAGTACAAATTCATTGGTAAACAATGTGGTTGCCGTACTGTATCACTTTAAACAGACAGGTTTTTAAATCAGTCTTTGTTTTCCAGTACATTACAAACACCTTCTAGTGTTTTGCGGGATGAATGAGATCTTGAAAATTCATGCAGTGCAACATCAACAGGAGAAGATAAACTAATGTGTTTTAGTGGAACAACATGAGATGAAAGCATGCTTAAATACCTACATACACCATTTCCAAGGCCAGAAAGTTACAAGAAAACATGAATTTTGTCTTTTTGATATATGATATGAATTGTGTTTAATATGAACAGAAACTAGGGATGGGTATAGTTAGGATTTTACCAGTTTTACCAACATCGATCCTGCTACTGCCTATCTATACCTATCACCATTGATACTTATCAGTACTGTTATTAATATACCTCTCCTTTATTTGGTGAAGGAGACATCACATGAAAAATTAAAAGATTAAACATTTATTTTATGATTGATTCTCGTGACTTAACAAGCTAAATTGTTTTCGAAGTTTCTTATATATATGATAAAAGAGGAGGATTATGAATACAGATAGCTACATACCCACTCGAGCATCAAGCATTTTGAAAACGGCAGCTATGTTACAGTGCATTGACGCTGCATAGATACAGAGCTTATATTGTGATGTTGAATTGTAAGGACCCAGTATTTATTTGGTACCATTTCTCAGTGCCATTCATATCAGGGACATGATCTTACAATGTTAAAAAGGGTGAAGTAGGATTTCAAGTTGACTTAAATTTGAGTACAATTTTTTCATTGCTAATTTAGTATTCAACACACAAACGTGTGTGTTGAATACTAAGCACGGATTAAGCACGGAATACTATGCACGGAGTATCTATGTACATCTTTTAACAGTTTATGTTTGAGGAATCTCCTATTGAATGCTGAAGAATAACGTATAACACCTTTGTGCAAAATATGACCAAATGCCCCAAAGTTTTGGTGCTGATGGAGCTTTTGGTGCCTCATTATCAAAGACTGAGTTCACTTCATCTCTTTTGCTTGCAAACGATATACCAGATTGTGATTAGTGTTGTAATTGTAGTGTAACCCTTAATGAAAGAACCCAGAATCGCTCATTTTCATTGTGGATTGCTTTGCTTTATTGAATGAAATTGTGTGGAGTGCTCTGCAAATAAGGCTGCATTTTTCAATTATGCTTAAAAAAGATATATTCAAAGGAGTATATTTTCCACTGCATAATAAACACTCTGATTCAAACAGAACCTAGCAGAACCTGTCCTAGTTCTGGTTCATCTTTCAATTGCTTGTGACAACTGGAACCGTCAACCCTCTGAAACACACTCTCACAAATGTCTACATGTATACATGTCAAGCAAGGCTTCAGGTTTCTTCTCGGGAGTGAACTGACACTTTGGCTAAGTTATCTTGTGCACTAAAGCTTAACACTAGCTGTGCTGACAGGAAGTAATACAGTGTTTTTCTGCACTCATAGATATCACACATATCGAAAAATGAGGTAGAAGCATACCCTAGCCAGTGTACAAAGTAATAATTCAATTATTATTATTATTATTATTATTATTATTAATACAAAGTAATAATAATAGTGATGGACACACCAACTGATAGACCATTCTGTTTATATACTGATGCTCTTATCGGGGCTATAGTGCCACTTGGTAACTTTATCTTCACCTGGAATTTACTATATTGCCACTGGCTTACCAAAGACATTGGAGAGAACCCTCAAGTACCATTATGTTCTGATCTTGAGCAGGAACCAAAAATCTGCACCCTTTATTGCTAGGGTTGTCACAATACAGCCAGTTCACGATTCGGTATGATAGTCATTTCAGGACACAGTTAGATACAGAAAACAATACAATGTTTAGAATGAGATTTAATTGGAGAAAAATGACTGAAAAATGACTATTCAGTTGTGGCTCAGTTTACTGAAGAAACTAAAACTAGAAGATGGAGGTGATGTGACCGCTGTAAACAATCTAGATATATTAAATGTAATATTTAGAGAGCTTATTCTCCAAAATACACATTGTCATGTGTATTTCCATGCATTGTTACACCTCTATTATATTCTGGACCAGAGCCCATTATAAAAAGCTCAGATCTAGTTCTCTGGTGCCACAAGTTCCAATATTTCGACACTCAAAAGCCTTAGTTCTTCAGTTGCTGAGTTGAACATGCAAAGAAGTGTGCAGATTAGTTCTGTCAGACAGACATTTGTCCTGGCTGCTGTTGTATGATAACATATCGTCTCGTTTCCTTGTTTCAGTGTAGTTCAGTATGATTCAAGTAAGAATTAAAATTAAATTAAAATGTTTTCAATGTTTTTAATTGAATGAAAACCCTAAAATTCAAGGCTGAACTGAGGGACCTTTGGAACAGTGTGAAATTGCATTTTATGACTGCCTCGTAAAGGGGTTAAATAATAAGTACATTTGTTGCTTACGTCTAGCAGCATGAAGTCTGGTGCTTTTAGTTGGCAAACATACCAATGAAACTCAGCAGGATCTGAGAAACACGGGGGTTTGCAGTAACAACCCTTAATATGGAGGGTAAAATAGTTTACAACTAAAGTATGTCATTTCGTTGTTGTATTATGTGATTTCTATTACGTCAGTAAGCGTTAAAAAATAAAACCCTGTAAACCCTGTACCCTGAAGACTGTAGAATGCAGCCAAAGATCGTACTGTACATCCTCTCCTGCGGGCAGTGTATGTGTTTCACTCATTACCTCCTGTCAATCAAACAGTTTGAAGGCGTCTGTGCTGACCAGCACAGCAGAGGGAGGGGAACAAACTGCACTTTTTTATCACTATTTCTCTCTTCTTTTTTCTTATTTGGCCCAAACTGTCATTTTAATTTTACAATTTTATGTGAATCTTGGCAATTTCAATATATTGAATGTAAAGACTTTCATTTCAAAATATCAAAACTCTTATGTCTTAACAGTCACTGCATTCAGAAACCTTTTAACTGTACATCATTATCCTAGGGTATTTGGAAATATTCTTTTCCAAAATAGACCAAATGCAGTACGCAAAAGGTAGGTAAATGTAAATGCAGCTGTTCCTATGTAAAAATCAAAGTGGTGCAATGTTTTTCACTCTTGTTTTCTTGCACAGGTTTCATGAGCCACATCAGTGTTGATTATTGATGTCCAGATTAGAATGATTAAAAAATGCATCATAACAGGTTGATTTACTACATCAGTATGAGAATTTGGTACTATGGATAGTGTGAATGCATTGTACTGTGTACATTAAATGTACCTGAAAAGCATTATTTATATTAGAATATTAGATATATTTTCTCTCTGTGATCAATGCTTTTTATGCCTCTACTTCCACTGCCAGAATCTCAATGCATTTTGTCCTCGTCGCTTTTGAAATTAAATGTTTAACATGTACTTTGATTGCTTTAGTTAGGTAGCTATTTTATCTTGCTATTGTAGCACCTAGTTTGCAGTAAAGTAGCCTAATTTTTTTTCTTGCAATTAATAAACTCATAAGATGTTCATACCAGCTGATCAATGACATATTTGGGCTTTTAATTAAATTGTCCTGCTTTATAAAATGGTGGCTAGCTGGCTGCTATCATTAAACATTAGAAAAATCCTTACTTACTTTTCTTTTAATTTCTCTTTTGCTACTACAATTTATTATTAAATCATGTAAAATGTCTGCACAGACAGGCTGCTAGACCATCTAACTAGCCTAGGTTTAAAACATGAATTTTTATATCATATAGACTGCAAATAGAACCTTATTGTTGTTTTATGCCACAGCAACCGTTATCAGCTGTACTAATGGCATGCAGTATATGTGCCATTTAAATCTGCTATAGTTGCAACATTGAGATATTTCTTTTTTAATTGAGTCCAGATCTAGGCTTTAAACTGGCTCGGAGAACAGCTCTAAAGCCTTTAATGTCTGCCTGTCTGTGTAGTCAACCTTTATGAGCAGACAGATAGACATTAGAACTCTGTGTGACTCTGCCGCTCTCACCTTACCTCCATGATGAGGAAGGCATGGCATTTAATTGGGCTCTAAATCACCATGGGAGTTTCAACATCTTTCACACAGACACACACGCACACACACAGACACCCAGTACATTCCAGGAAATGTCAGGGGAGCAGCAGAGTATGGATTATCATTAGAATGATGTGGTACTGTTATTCCAGGGAGGTGCATTTGCTCACATTACTGATAATCAAAAATTAGTGCAAAATGTTAATTGTGCTGATTTTTTTGTTGTTGTTTTTATGCACTCAGCGTATCTCTCTGAATCAATTAAAATGGTACGACTAGGAATTTTAAGTGTGAACATTTTCATAATGGAGCAGAGTTGGCTTCTCACCGTTCTCCTTGTCAGTCGTAATTAGCATGTTGTGTTTATGTGCAAATCATATCCACAGGAAGAATTTAACGGTCATGACGAGCATCATTCTGCTTCGTCTGAAAGCATAAATCTTATTTTCCCTTTAGCATTTCCTCCCAGATGTGAATATTGTATGCTAATAAAAGTGTGCCATGTGTACACAGGCAGTGAGAAGTAGCTGCTATTGACAAAAACGTTTAAACGTCGTGCTTTCATTAACAATTAGCACGTTTGAGGATGCAGCCGTTTACGTGTAGAATTAAAAGAAGGCATCTGTCCAGGCTTTGTGCAGAATGTTCTGTGCCTTTATCACTGAGAATTTTTATCGAAAAGTTTTCATTCTTGTGAGTGTAAAGCAAATGTTTGAGTCCTCTTTATGGTGCTATGTTTTTGAAAATGAAGGCCCCTTGGTCTCTTACGGATGATGAGAAGAGGGTTTAACAATTTTCCCCTGTCAGCAGTTTTGTTTTGAAATTTTGTAGCAGTGCACAGGGTGACTCATACGCCCTATTGGATTGTTAATGTGTTTATGGAGGTGTTTCACTACACCGCTGGGTTCTGTGTTCATGGTTCAGTTTAATCCAATTGTGTCTGCTGGTTACCATGGACACTGTTGTACAGCCCATGCCATTCTTTCTGGAAATCTAGATCTTGCTACTAAGTGAATGTGACGGGGCATTTCAGTGAGATGCTTGTAGTGAGCAGCCTCCCCCCAGGATATTGCTTTAGGGACAGACCTTACACCATGCTTTTCAGTTTCAAGAGTATGAGGTAACAAGCCTTCTTAAATTCACACTAACATCCAGTAGTTTTATTGTTGTTTGTGTGTTATACACTTATGCTCTTACGCTGCTACAGCTCTGGAAAAAAATAAGGGACCACTGCCATTTATTTTTAAATCAGCATTTCTATAAGTATGACAAGCATTCCAGGCCAATATCTGTTAAATTCCTACACAAGCACCTTATTCTGCTCTCCTCTCGCAGTGTGACCAGTTGGATGGCAAAACACTATTAAAAGCACATCAATGGTAATTATTGCCATTTTATTTAAGAGTGAACAAGAGATTTGTTTTCTTTTAATTATTCAAGTTCTGTAAACACTGCA
>JBBPCX010042965.1:0-15279 GCA_037974365.1 Hydrocynus forskahlii | reverse complement strand
ACACACACACACACACACACACACACACACACACACACACACACACACACACACACATATACACACACACACACACATACACACACACACACACACACACACACACACACACACAGACAAATAATCCTGCTGAACTGACACTGACCCTGCATCGTTTACAAATAATGCATGTCATCAGGGTGAGGAATAAACTTATGTATAAAACAGTGCAACAGGCTTTTGCTGTTGGTGTTTTTGTTGTTTTGGCCTTGCCACTTTTTCAGTAGTTTCTCAAGATTCACTAATAATACTGCTTTTGTCCTATGAAAGTCTTGGTTTGATCATTTGATAATGTTGTCACAGAGTGTTGCAATTATCGAGTTGTGTGTATAAGTCACCGAATTGACACCTATAGTATTTTAATTTCTTGATGGCTGTAAATTCACCCAGTTGTTAAACATATGCTTAATGCAGGGAAAGTTAACCAGGTTGAAGGGCCGCCTCCACAACACGGGTTTAGTTTAAAGCACTGTTACAACTAAGCTTTCCTTATAAGACCATATCCCTCTATGTTAACTCAGGGCTAATACTACAAAACATACTAATGATGTTTTGTAAATAAAATCTATTTCAGCTTTCTATATTTCAGAATAAATTTGCCAGTGCTTTACTCAGACTCCTTTCACTAGTCACTCTCTCTCTATATATATAGTTATTTGTGCTTGTATCACATGACCAGCAAATGCTCCAGTCTCTCCATCCATTACACTTAACACTGTCTATGAAGTAAGCTGTAACATTTCAAGTCATGACACATTCGTAGTAGGCCTGTTCATATTTGATCACATGGAATTTCCCACAGGAAAAAGGAGTTTTTTTCTAGCTCTTCTATCTCTCTGCAAGTTTTGACCCTGGTTTGAGATTTATGGCTTTTTGCATTCATCTCCTGCCGGTGTCTTGAAAAATGACCAGAAATCCTTTCACCTCAGTGATCAGAATATGAATTCTCAAAACTTTCTAACTTTTGAGAAATGAGCAGTGAAAAAGGCCCGCCCTTCCTGCCCTTCATGACCTCAAACATTATTCAAATTTCAGTCTCAGGTGTTGCACTCTCACATTCATTTCATCTTTTACTAACTTCAATTCGTATTATTTTATTTATACATGAAGGAGGAGAAGGTATTCAGACACTTTTTGTTATTTAATATTTTTTTAGCCTTTCCTTGCAAACATCCAATCAAATTTACAAACCTCGAACATCCCTTTCAGATGGTTTGATAATATGCAAGTGAAAAGTTCATGAAACCACAATTAATCATCCCCAGAGATCAGCACCTTGCAAGACTTTGAAACTGGCAACTACAGTTTTGCAACAAAGTACTAATATTCCGAGATGTATATTTGAAGTGGATATATGCACTGAAAGTGGATTAAATAACAAAAACTAAAAGTCTCTGAATGCTTGTATCCCCGTGGTTCAGAATTTGCTCAGATATTTCTCATATATTGCCCAAATGATGAGCCAGAGGGAGCTAAATTCCCTCATATACATCTTGACCTGATGACTTTGTATACTCAGGAGTCCTTTAAACTAATCCGCACATCATCAAAGTTGCTCACAGCACAGTATTACTGGGCTTTGTCTCCAACAATGATGAGACAGCATATATGGAGGAGGAGATTCTGACATTTTGGTGTCAGAGAACTGCCTCTAACTGAATCTCAGCAAAACCAAGCTGCTGCTGGTGGACTTATGAGACAGCAGTGGTCCTTCGCCCCCCAACATCAACTGGACTGCAGTGGAGAGGCTGAACAGCTTCAAATCTCTGGGTGTTCACATCTCTGAGGATCTGACATGGACTGAGCATACTCATAGCCCAGTTCAAAAAGGCAAGGCAGTGTCTCTACCACCTGAGACAACTGAGGAAGTTTCAGGTCTCTCCAGTGATCCTAAGAACATTAGGAGCAGCTCTGTACAGGACATTAAGGGACTACAGAAAGTGATCCGGACTACAAAATGCTGCATTAATTACTAATAAAAAACATGATCTCTAATAACAATGGTGTTCTTAAGGGAGGTGTTCTAATAAAACATCAGGAAAAGGCCTTAGATTACCTTAGATGATGATTCTGCTTGTGTGTATGCAGAATGGTAAAATATTGATTTTGTTCTGGATCTGGTAAGATCCCCATAAAATTTTGTTCTGGATTTCATGGGGATCCCTCTGAATGAATCCAAAACGAATCTCTGAAATTAACGTCTGCTGTTGTTAATAAGACTAAGAGATGCACTGAACATATGAAATCTACTTTCCGCACTTTCATCCTGGCAAAATCCTTTAACAGTTCTGAATAATCAGCTTGGAATGAGCTTGGAAAAGCTGCGCTCAGCAGACGTGACCGTTACAGGGAGGGTCAAAGCAATGCGTAGCACTACCGCGACTTTCGGGAAAGAATTTTGCAAGCTATTCTTGAATTGCAAACTTTGCAGAGCAGAAGCCTTTGGTCGAACCAAATGTGCTGAAACGCGCAACTCGGTACACAAATCAAAGCTTCGATATCGGACCCGCAACTGCATCTGTTAAGACCATCTGTTCAACGCCCATGTCGTTCTAGGATTTCAAGAAGTCTGTTGTGTTCACGCTCTGCAAAGCGTTCGTTTGTAACATTTTGCTCACGACAAAAAGCTTACAGCAGAAACAGAATACTGCATTGTTGTGTTTCGAATAAATAAGCCAGGGACAATACACTGTCTCACCATTCTGTAGCTTGTGTGAGAAAAAATTGACAGAAATGTGACGGCCGTCTGAAGAATGTTAATTTGCGGGGTATTTTTCCTGTTCGTCATCTCTGAAGGGACATTTCTCAACTAAGAACACGCGTTCAGACGCGCTAATGGATACAGGCCATAACGCTGGATCTTTCCAATTAAAAGAAATATTTTGTGCACCTGTGTCATTATGTCATTATTTTCAATGATCACGTGAACGTCTGCATCTTCCTGATTATCTGCTAGCGATAGTTCACGGACTTCAGAAGCAGTATTTTCAGAATCTGACACAGCCATGTCTTCATGTTCGTCATCCTTTGGGAAACCTGACTCTGAGTGTTCAGTCATTTTGGGATGGTGCATTTCTACTGGCAGTTGTAGTAGACCTCTCAACAAGGTTCAACAAAGCTCCTTTTTGTGAAGCAATTAAAGCTTCTTGAGCTGCACTCTTCTTCCTTTTAGTACACCCGGTGTCATAGCTTTGTTTCGTTCCTGACATTATTCCTACACAGTAGCGATCGAGTAAGTAAATGTACACGTTATCTCAGCTCATCCGCGTAGACTACGTCAACCAGAATAGACGCGCACGGAATGGACCTACCAGTACCAAGTATGTAAACTTACAGGGGCCAACGACCAAAGACAAAACCAAGTTTGGTAAGGATTAGCTAATACCGGGCCCTACCGAGGAACGAGGATTAGGATGTGATATATTAGCTTTACGTTTAACTAATAATCCAAATAATAATACATGATAGTCCCAAACCGCACCATCCGCCACCAATCCACGTTGTGCAATGCTTTATCCAGACTGAGCGATCGCTATTTATACATTCCCTGTCCCACGGTCACGCCCCTGATTCCCTGCCTGCTGCCCCCTGCTCCTACCTTTCCCTTCTGAATTCGACTCAGAACGATAACATTTAGGATGAGGAAGGACACACGACGTGAGGGACTGGCACAGACGGCTGCAGTGTCAGGGGCATGACAGGGGCCCCAGGCCCACAGCCCTACGGGGTCCTACGCAGATGCATAGTTCGCGTATGCCTAAGAACGGCCCTGATAAATAAGTAATTTAACTAAAATAAATGAAAGACTTGTGTATGTATCAATAACATATTGATTGTCATATCTTTTACTGGATATCGGTAATATAAATATGAGACAGTATACATACATTACATTAAATGCACAGTTTACTACAGCTTTACAGTGTGTATTTGTATATTGTGTGTATGACTGAGAAAGAGACCGAGAGAGAGATCTGACCACTTTGTTTATATATTTTTGTCTTGCATGAGACAGCGTGAGTGACAGATAGGCAGTCAAACAGAGAACTGCAGAGAGATGGAAATATAAATGTATTAATGACCCTCTCTCTGCTATACACTGACAAACATGATCATTGGACACAGCTCAAAGCATTGGAATCCTGATGACTGCAGGTGCATAGGCGCACAAACACACACACACACACACACGCACGCGCGCACACTCCCCTTCATGAGTCATGCAGCAACAAAATGGAAAATCATGCTCACAAAAAAAGGATATTACTTGGTCTTATTATTCTCTTATAAAAATAGCTATTTATTCCCTTTTCTTCTTGTTTCACCTTATTGAAACTGTAGCACAGCTGATGTTTTATATTGGTGCTGTGTTCCAATTGACCGAGACCATTTGTCTTTCTTGTAAAAACCTGCTTGTTCACAAAAATGCCAAACACTGACCTGATAAACACAATTCCGATCCCCTTATCCTCTGATGAGTTTTAAATTGGCCTCTTCTGTTTCACTTTTCTCTCAGAGAGTATAAAATAGCAGGTATAGATCAAGTGGAATCACTCTTCTATTCACCTTAGCAAATGGGAACAACAACGGGGTCATTTGACACTAGCCAGCAGGCATCTGGAAAGTTTTGTTTGGCAAGTGCAATAGTGCCCTCAAGACAGATCAGACAAATCCCTTTCACCTGAAGACAACAGCTGTTTAATTTGCTAAACACCTCTGCACAGTTTCACACAGCTTTCAGTATGTGAGCAGAACGTTTCAGCACTCCGAAAGTTGAAAATGTAGAAAAACTATTGTTTGTTTTTTTTGTTTGTTTTGTTTTGTTTGTGTGTATTTAATGCAGTTCCTTCTTGAGGACTTTATATGAATGAAAGTGTGTGTGTGTGTGTGTGTGTTTATTACTTCCTATCTCATTTGGATTTTTTTGAGTTGTCTTACTTCCACACTGATGCGTATGTCTACCAAGAGCATGTATCTGGGGGATCTCCAACCTTTCTCATTTTTTATTTACTCTCTTTCTTTAATGCCCCCCACGCACACACTGACCGGAGCAGCATTTATATCAGATATGTCAGATCTTACAGTATCTACAGCTGTAAGGCTTGGCCCTAGATCGGAGTTGGAGTAAGGGACTAACGGACAACCCTCTCCGGAGATCCACTCCAGAGTTTCGCACAAGCCCTTAATTAGAAGATCCGGGTCACCTGAGTTCTAGGCCAAGGAGTATAAATAGACCAATGAGACAATCCATCTGTTTGAAGTATACTAGTCGTCACTAGTTACTGAGCGGTTCTCATTAACCTTTCTTGTGGAAATTAACCTTTCTTTCTTGCTGTGTTCTCTATGTCCCCTGTTCTGAATTTAGCATTTCCCTTTTTACCTTGCGGACTTGTTCTTGTCACCTTGTGACTGGATTTACTGGATTTTGGACTCTTTTCTGGAGGTAACTTGAAGGTGGCTAAAGCTTGTTATAATGGAAATGGAATGGGATAGATTAAATGTGGCTAGACTGAAGAATTTGCTTCTCCAGCTGTCATACAGACTGTCTATAGTGATATCATGCTTACAACTGATCCAGCTTATGAAGGGCTTTATACTGATATGCAGGTGTGTTACGGGGATCCTCCAGAACTGGAGTGAGGAACACGTATCTCTATATTAACAGGTCAAAGCATATTTCAAACTGTGTTTACTACACTCCAATCCGTTCATTTCTGGAACCAATTAGAACGGCTTTGATGTTTAATCACGTTCAGGAAAGCCTCTAAGAGAAAAGAAATTGTGCGTGGAGGATGCACACCTTTATGTAATACAGGATAAAAGTGTACCTTTGGGCAACAAGCATCGCTCCACGCTTCACCATGATGCCACCACTTTCATCAGAGAACGCGCTTGTAAGCAGAACACATTCTCAGTGTACAATTCCTGCATAAATTAGGGTTAACAATGACATTCTAACCTTTTTCATTCATGTTTTTAAATTGCTGAATTGACTTTCCAGTTCTTAACATAACCCTAAGGTCATATTGATCCTGTTAACAAATGTTACCAATGTTCTCCTACAAAAAATTCAGGTATTACACGCCTGGACTTTGATCTGCTCTGCTGGAGCTGAGGAACCCCTGCCTGCTGTCTCAGCATTTAAAACGTGTCCTTGTAGCCTGTGCTCCTCTAGCAGCCCTATATATGGCTGCAGCCCTTGTTCATTTCTGCGATACACACTGCGGCTCCCCGCTAATCAGTATGTGAGCTGGATCAAACACAAGCACAGTGGGAGAGAGACCTGCTCTGCCCGAGAAATCTGAGCAGAGAGAGCGGTCAGGGCTGAGGTGAAAGATCTTTGACCATGAAAACACGTTATCACAGGAACACACATTTTCAAGGTTACAGAGCAGCGGAGAATAGGAGGGAAAGGCACTGCTTTCAAAGCTCCTTAAGTCCTTAAACTCCCTAACCCTTTAACGGGTCTGTATGTGGGCACACACTTCAGTTCTTCATTCACACTGCATTGCTTACTCATTAGACTCCTAGAGTCTTAAAATCAACATCTGAATAATAAATGACTAAAGGGTTAGAAACGATACGATTGCCAGGTTCTGTGTTCTCTGGTGCGTAACAATGCGTATAGGCTAAAGAAAAATCCAGAGCTGCAGCAGATCACATGGGGGGCACTTTTTTCCTGATAACATTTTCAGATCATAGTTTTGATTGCATCATTTGTGATTTTAAGTTTCTGCTACCCAGTGGTGAGAGGTCCTTCGTATAAAAGTGATATCATGCTAGCTATAGTGTCTGGACAGGTGTGTATAGTTGGGCAAGTATATATACTATGCTTTCAGATCATGTGCCAGAAATGTTTGATTGTTGGGAGACTCTAGAACATTCTCCGTCATAGAAAGTGTTAAATGCTCTTCTCAGTACTCACTTTTCTGGAATGTTGTCCCCAGTCCCACTGTTCTAGAATGTTTACTCCTTTTATACTGTTTTAGAATGTTTGTCTCAAAAACATAGGCTTTACATGTTCTAAAGTATGCATCACTGACAATCTACACTGTATGGACAAAAGTATTGGGACACCAGACCATTACACCAACATGGACTTTAATGACATTGCATTCAAATACATGGACTGTAATGTGGAGTTGTTCCCCCTTTCCACTCTTCTTGGAAGGCTTTCCACAAGATTATGGAGTTTCTGTGGGAAATTGTGCCCATTCATTCTGTAGCTTATGAGGTCAGTACTGATATTGGAAGTGAAGGTCTGGCTTGCAATCTCTGCTCCAGTTCATCCCAGTGCAGTTCATCCCGGTGGGCCGAAGGTCATTTTGGGCCGGCGCGGAATCCCGTCAGCACCACACCCCACCCCCTGGCCAATGGTAATTTTGGGCCGGCGCAGAATCGCGTCAGTGGAAAAAAGATGACCCTCAGATCTGAGAAATCAGTTGGGAATCAGATGTGTCCTATGTCCAACTGCTCCTAGTCACTGAAATATGCAGCCTTAATTGATCTTAGGCAGGATACCTGTAAGTATTCATTTTGTTTTAGAATAAAATAAAGGTTGTATCCATATTAGTTGGGGGAAAAAGTTCTAGATTAAATTGGTAAAGAAGAATGAATCAAGTAAAAATAAAAACAACTCTTCAAAGATCTACTCATGTTTTAATTTACATCTTACAAGTAACCCTTGATATTTTAAACAGTTAACCATCTGAATTTCTTTTGAGAAATTCTTTAGGCTGCTGGATGGTCTAGTGGTTAGGGCGTTGGCCCTACAATCAGAAGGCTGTGGGTTCAAATCCCAACTGCTAGTGTCACCACTGAGGTACCCTTGAGCGAGGTACCGTCCCTACACACTGCTCCCCATACGCACCTCGTCTGTGGCAGCCCCCGCTTCTCCAGCAGCAAGAGTAGTTGATATACTGCACATTTTAACATCTAAGGCTTTCCCGCATGTGCATTTGCATGGAGATGTTCTTTTATTAAAATCCCCTGCGCTCCTTCTTTATCATATGTCGTAGTTTATTCACTTTTATTACACATAATTGTCTGATAACTTGGATCGCAAACTGCTAAAAGAGATGGATAAGTCAAATATTCTGTAGGGATTGTCAGCCAGACGAACATCTCTTTAAAACTGTCATCCTTTTATGTTAGAAAGAATGTGTAGAGGAGAAAAAAGTGAACATTCTCTTTCAACATACAGTGAGATCAAAGTTACAGCAATCAAACAAAGGATTAATCAAGTAAAGGCCCTTGATTAAGAAACATCGCTATATCACTACTTGAGTAAATGTACAGATTTTCTTTTAATAGTAACATGAATATGGAACATTAGTTGATCAGGAGTATAAAGATCAAGCTATTAATATCAGCATATCAGGTTCTGAGCAGCTGTTAGATCACACAGTGGTTTCCATTGCTTGCTAGTAGATTCTGCTGTGAGTCTTTATACACAGTTATAGGGACTGGTTCCCAGTCTCATATTCTGATTTTGTGTTTTTCCCTGATCAAACAAAGCCTAATCCAGCATATCCTCAAATAATGCAGTTTCTATTCGTATGACAGTTGTTTCATGTTTTACTGAAAAAAAGAGATTTTGCACAATAAAAAAAGCCCTTTGAGAACTACAACCACAACTATGTGATTAGAAGTTTGGAGTTTGGTATTCTGATGCAACATTTTCCCATCAAGGACTTTATTTTGTTATTATGGAATTCTAGACGGACAGAGGAAAAACACACTCTCCATGGCACCCAAACCCTAAAGGGTTTATAGAACATCGCTATGTCTTGCAAGCTTTTAATAAAATCTGAAGTAGAATAAAACCTAATTTTAAGTTAAATCAGCAAATCATAGTGCAGAATTATTGTCACAGGTGATATCACTCTATTTTCTCAAAAGTGAAATTACTGTTTTTGAAATTGTTCATATGAATACATTTAATGAGCAGATCTATTGATATTCAATCATTTTCACTGTGTTATGTTAGATTAAGCAACCTTGGGTTAAGAAAATCACTACAGGGGATCCTTGAGTTACACCACAGATCCGTTCCTTCGACAGTGATGTAACCTGAATTTCGGTGTGAGTCGAAACGCACCATAGCCTGAGTCACTTACCTATTCTAACACTGTTGAAAAATCTTAAAAGCAGAAGTAAGCCACAGAAAAAGGAAAAGGAAAACTTCCTCACTCATACGCCGCGTTACTACGTATTCGTCCACCGTAAGCAAGTTTGCCCACGTAGTCCGTAAGTACGAGGCTAACGGTGTAAACTGAGTGGGAGTAAGCGTTGTAAACTCGAAACGTTGTATGTTGAGACTGTTGTAACTCAGACATCCTGTAATAAATAAAATTAATATTTTTTAGATTACAAAAAAATGACAGTGTTTAATCATGAGTCTGAAAGAGGGGTGACTGGGATTGGAATGTCTGACATGCAGTTATTGATGAAGCTCCAAAAGGAACACAGTTCACCTTAAGTGGTTTGTGTGAAACTTTGAAGTGCCCTTACTCACCCCAAATGTCAGAATGTCAGAGATGTTCAGCCGCTGTCCTCTATCCACACTCTGTAAGTCACTGTACAGCTCTGGCTAATTTTAGCCTTTTTTTTGCTGAGCCCACCAGTTGTCTCATTCTTTTTCTCTGGAGCATTAGGGAGGAATAAATGAGGACAGACAGAGCTCTTCAGCATGCCAAATGTACCACAGGACTTATCCGTCATCACAGCTAAATACCCAACATATGCATGGCCGACATATGTGAAATATAATGGCGAATTTTCTTGACGCCCTGTGACCTGAATTAAGATCAACATAAGTAACTAAACAGACTTCCAAACTTTACTTAAGGGCAGTATTCATTAGGTTACATGACATCTATATATGACATCTTGTCATCTCAGCAACAGCTGATGCTTATTTGAATACGTTTTTGTGAGTGTTTATATGGGTTTATGTCAGTTCTTATGAAACTATCACGTAGCCTTTCAAGCCTTTATAAATGTTTATATAGGTTTGTTAGGTAGTATTACATTCTCATTTAGCCATATTAGCCATTATAAATGTTTACCTAGCTTTATGTCAGTTTTTATGCAACTCTTATGTGGTCGTATAAGCCCGCATACATGTTTATAGGGTTCTGTTAGTTATCATTACACTGTTAAATAGCCTTATGAAGAATGCTGCTCCTCTGTGAAGAGTTACTTAAAACTATGAAGTAAAAACTCCCAAACTGGGTTTAAAGTATAAAATAATGAGACCACCAGACATATATATTAAAATAAAAACATATAAACAAATCTATGTTTACACAACAAATAAATAATTTAAAGTTGCAGGGATGCCTAGTTAGGGTAAAAAGCACAGTCAGTGAATGAATGAATGAATTAATTAATTTATTAATGATTTAATGTAATATTAAGCCTCATGTGTGTGATAACACTAGAGCTAAAATGCTGTTTTTAAAATGAAATATATTAAAAATATTGTCTTCATAATTTGTTCAAAACTTTGAAAAACAGCACTGACCTTGACAACTTACAACATGAGTTCAGTGGTGAATATAGTTCATGCATGCATTAAAAGAGGTAATATATGGGAGTACGAAATCCGCTGAAGGAACACATTCTATTGGGAACACTGAACAAAGTGTGATGCTTTCTGATACCCGCCACATTTACAATGTGCTGACACTGTTGTACAGTTCAAAGGACAATATGAATAAAGGCCTCTGTCTGGCCTCCCAGTGTTTCATGTCTGCTTGTGTATCTTGTGCACAAACAGTTCATGCAATTTTCCCCCTCTGCAGTGAAACGCTGAAAGCAAAAAAGAAGATGAAAATAGAAATAGCAATCCAAGCTCCTTCTGCTCGAGGGGTTAGGAGAAAAATAACCGAATTTTCAGTTTGCGTTTTAGTTCTGTGGAATGTCAGTATGGCATATCTCCTGAGGCTGACCATGGCTCTATCTTTTCATGCCTTCTGCCTCTGTTTTCGCCTGCCAAGGTACTGTGATTTCATTTTTGTCATGGTTAAATATGCTGCACCCATAGTGCAGCGACTATTGTGGAAAGCCTGGGTGCATAGGTCAAGAAAACAGCTCGATATGGTAAAAGACAAAAAAACAAAATGACATGCCAAACAGGCCACAAGATTAAACATTTCAAAGCTGAGAAATCAAAAAATCTTCATGTATTTACCAGACAGTGCTCGAATGCATCGTGCACATGGTGGAGTAGAGAGCAGGCAGCAGGCATTTCAGTCCACAGACTTTCATCAGCGCTACACAAATGCATAAGCTGAATTCCTTATATTTCCCACCCAGTGCGCGGTGGATGTGGGCTTAGGGAAATGAAGCTGGTGAAATACGTTTGCTCAGAAAGCTCTGCAATGCCATCATCAAACACCATCAAACATCACAGACACACCAGGCGCTCTTCAAGAGTCCTGCCGTGGCTGACGGGTGAACTTTCCTGCAACTTCCTGTGGAAGTGATTAGCTGTTGTCCGCTGCCCCCTGTATATTTTGAAACTTCCTTCGAACTCCCTACAGCTTGGATTTTTAAAAATGCATAAACGCTGTGTGTAGGATGTTCCCTGTTGGTCACTTTTCAAGGAGCTATTAGGGCAAGTGGAATGTGCCTCTTGTCAAGCGCAAAGACATGAATTAACTTTGGCCCTGTGAAAGTGAAGTGAAAGTGACCATTCAGTCATACGCGAACACATCACAGTGCACAGTGTGAAATTCTTCCTCTGCATCTACCCCATTCACCAAGTGAAGCAGCAGGCAGTCAGGAACACAGCACCCGGGGAGCCGTGTGTGGGGACAGCATCTTGCTCAAGGGAACCTCACAGGTGCTTAGCAGTCTTGGGATTAGAACCCATGACTTGGGATTCGAACCCATTCGAACACACTGACCATTAGCCTACCAGCTGCCCATGATAATGCACTAAATTGAGTGTGTCATTTTAAAATGCTGTTTGAATACTCAGCTTGGATCAGCCTTTCAATCTCCATTCTCCAGTCAGTTCACTATGTAGCAAACTCTATATATTGAAGTCAATGAGTTAATGAATGAACCATTCTGACCACAGTGCTGGTCACATCTGGGACCAACTGGAGGTGTGGCTTGTTCTGCCTTCCATTCCCAGATATGCAGCAATTAAAGAAGAACTGACGCCTGTTGTATGTTATCCAACAACAACAACAACAACAATAATAATAATAGTAATAATAATAATAATAATAATGATACATCCTGTATAGAAGGTTACATATTGAATAATAGTGAACTGAACACAATTTTATAATACATTTCACTATAACACATTAGACAATAACTGTTGTGTACTGTTATGTATGTGTACTGTTGTTGTGTACTGTTATGTATTCTAAAAATGTACTCTTTCGTACTGTTCTGTACAGTTTTTCTGGCTGTATGTATAAGCCTTAAGATACAGATATGTTATAAAGAGAATCAATGAAATGTGGTTAAACAAAAGTGTGGTGAAAAATGTACTGTTGGTCAGTTTTCTCAGAGCCATGCAGACTTGCAAAACTCACACACACCAACACATAAACAAACACACACGCACGCACATTTGCGAGACAAGTCTCATGATAAATAAGCGACAGTAACACGATTATGGTAGATGAGTTTATAGTATCTGCTTTTCAGTTTTCTGTGAACTGCGACTACTGCTGCCTTGTGGTGAGACCATTGTGCTCAATTTTTCACAGCAGGTCCAATTATCAAAATGAGCAGCTGCACAGACTGCACAGACTCTTCTCATCACTTTAATACCTGTCAGTCAGTGGTGAAGAGTCACAGAGGGCACTGACTCCACAAAACTGTCTTTTTATTCATTCATTAAGTTCCTTTTATTTCATGTGCTTCCTTTGTGGTTCAGTGTTAAGCTTTTCTTAAAACCAGACAGAGGAACTGATATAACCTGACATGGTGGAGGGATCTTTATGTTTCTCCTAGAGGATATGGCCTTCTGCACTCCCAGCCAATATGTTGATACACTCGTCACCCTACCTTGGCCCTCATATAATCATTCTCCCCCTTACTCTCTCCTGATAGAATTATCCCCTTATGCAACTACTGCCTCGCTGTCTCTCTCCCCGTCCTTCTCCTTGTCTCTCACTCTCCTCCCTTGTGTACACTTCCAGCTGTTTGTCCTCAGCAGCTATTTGTCTGACTTCAATATGAATTTCTCCCTCTTGTGCTGTTCTTTCCCTGTCCTCACCTTTCTGACTGCATTCTCCTCTCCTCATCTCCATTCTGTGGGCCGGCAAGGTCTTTTTATTTTTTTGTTTTGCATACAATTCTTCTATAAATGAGTATAAAAGAACCCTTTGCAAATGCTAACATTTCATTGAGGAGAATATCAAGTGTAGAGTAGCACTAACAATAGATTTAAGCAACAAACAGCTCAGGGTTACGAGTTATCACGACAAACATCACGACTGTCATGATCTACAATAGCCGCGAAGTTAGTAATGATAATGGCTGACCTCGAGTGTTATTTTGCTTTTATACAACATTTCTGCAAAACTAAAAGTAAAACAAATAAGCCCTGAATTTTTTTATTAAATGCATTTTAACATGGACGGTTCCTTTCACCATCAAGCAATACATATTGATCCATTAAATTGCAGCAATGTGAGGTTCAGCTCAGCTTTCTCAGTTTTTCACCAGATGTAAAGAATTTCATAGCATGATTTGCACGCAAATTTCAAAATTTTAATCCAGAAGCTGAAATTAACCACACACCAAGCGAGTGTTGCTTGCTATTTGAGGGAAAATGTTTTGATTGAAAGGTTAAAAGGAGCCGTGCACAGTGCCTGCTGCATGACTGGCGGCTACCTCAGAGGTCCTTTTTTTATTTATCACACTGGCACGTCTGTGCCCGCTTGGTCATGCCCCCAGCGGAGTCTCTCGCCTGAACACTAGAGGGTTTACGGCTCTGGACTACCAGGTGACATCAGGAGTGCTGTGTGCATGGTGCTTTGGCACCTAGGCAACCCAGGGGTGAGTAATAGGGCTTCAGTAGCTCAGTAACTGGGTTGTTAGGTACCAAACGACAAGTCCACCTGTGTTGTATGTGTCTTAAGTAGTGTTTGTGATTGTATTAAAGAAATGTGTCGTGTGATTGGCTGTGCGTATGGGTGTTGGGGTTTATAGGCCGGTCGTGCCCCAGAATCTGTGCACGTTCACCTAGTTCAATCCTGGAAGGTTCGGCGTGAGAGTGGCTTAGCGGGAAAGACTGAGTTAAAAGGAAGGTCTGGGCCCTGACTCAGGAGTAAAGAGAAACAGTGTACATGAATCATCCCTATCCTATGTTTGCAGGCTTGACTTCCTGAGTTGAAGCGTTCACGAAGACTCCACGGAGCGTGGAGCACGAAGTGCCATACTCGGTGTGACAGAGAAAAGGAAGAAGAGGGTTCGGGGGCAAGATCCCTCTTCCATGTTTATGTTTTGCATGTCCTCAGAGTGAAGGTCCTCTGAAGTTGTTTCGAACCTTTTTTGCCATTAAAAGAAACTGTATCACTCAGAACTGTCTCCTGCCAGTATGTCCTCTCCTAGACAAGCCTGACACACACTTACACCTCTTGTTTATCTGCAGTTAAAATTCTAATCTTTATTCTTTGCTTATTACAATCTCAGTATTGCATATTTTAAACTTGCATGTATTGCATATTTTAGACTAGGACTTTGTCTTCAGTCATGTAGACACAGTATCCACTACTTTTACAAATGCTGTTCCACCTACATTGGAGAGAATCAATGTTTTTTATCTGTAATTTCAAATATATGTGTATTGATTTGTCACTATGAAAATCATGATGTTTTGGAGAGCACTGAAATTCCAGCTGGGTGATATTTATAATGAACACTTCAGTCAGCAGGTACACTAAGATGACCTGAATGAGACCTGCTTCAAGTTTGTCTTTGATCCCCTTTGCTCAGCATTTGGAGAAATAAACCATGGAAATGCTGCTCTGGATGATTTTACTGGATGCTGCCTCACCTCTTTGATCTTTCCTCTGCTGGATTCACAGCCTTTCAGTATCCCATGGCCTGTCAGAGGTCTGTAAAAATAAAGAGACCACTGCAATTTATTTTTAAATCAGCGTCTCTATGAGGCTGACAACCAGTTCATGCCAGTGTCTGTTAAATTCCTACACAAGAAACTCATTCTGCTTTATGAGGTACTGACTAGTGATCACCTGAATC
>JBBPCX010042913.1:0-15281 GCA_037974365.1 Hydrocynus forskahlii | reverse complement strand
TGCCTCAGCCCTGCCCCAGCCCTGCCTCAGCTCAGCCCTGCCTCAGCTCTGCTCAGCCCTGCCCCAGCCCTGCCTCAGCCCTGCCCCAGCCCTGCCTCAGCTCAGCCCTGCCTCAGCTCTGCTCAGCCCTGCCCCAGCCCTGCCTCAACTCAGCCCTGCCTCAGCTCTGCTCAGCCCTGCCCCAGCCCTGCCTCAGCCCTGCCTCAGCTCTGCTCAGCCCTGCCTCAACTCAGCCCTGCCTCAGCTCTGCTCAGCCCTGCCTCAGCTCAGCCCTGCCTCAACTCTGCCTCAGCTCAGCTCTGCCTCAGCTCAGCCCTGCCTCAACTCAGTTCAGTCTCATCTCAGTCCTGCCCCAGTTCAGGGCTACTTCATCTAAGCTCTGGCTCAGTTCAGCACTGGTTCAGCTCAGGTCTGCCTCAGCTAAGCCATGCCTCAGTTCAGCTCCATCTCGCTTTAGCTCCAGCTCAATGCAGCTCAGCCTCCATTTAGCTCTGCCTCAGTTCAGCTCAGTCTCAACAGCTGCACCTCAACTCATCTCAGGTGTGTCTCAAACAGGGGAAGCTCATTTTAGGCCTATATCATGAAATTCGTTACGTTATTTGTACATAAATTCTGCCCTCGGTTCTTTTCCAGAAAATGGTTTGTGATCCTGTCGTGCTTCATCCACCTGCCATGCTACAAAGCGACCAGTCTGAATTTACCTTTGATACGATCAGAAACAGTGGCTGTAACAGCAGAGATCAAGTCAGTTTGGATAGTGTGGGACATAGCAGAAAACACAGCTGATGACTGAAATTGTGAGGCCAAGACAGAGTCATATTTAGCTAAAGTTTCTGTAAAGTCCCTGTAATTTGCTGATTCACTGCTCCCATCATGACCCCTGAAAGCCAGCTCCTGATGGCAAGCAAGGAGGTCACATCAGTTAGATGGTTCAGAAAGACCCTGTTTTTTTAATTGTTTCATTATGTTTTGCCAACTAAATGTGAAGGCATTCATTGATTGCATGTTCAGCGACCCTGCCCAGACTCTGTAATTACGTTTTTATTTAAAGAATTATATGTACAAATGGAAATGGCTTATATCACCAGCAAAAAACACGCTACGTGCAGCAGGTTGTCCCACGACTTCTCTCGCAGATCCACTGGGACTGAGCGTAAATCGCTCCAGACTATCGGGTGTTAATTTAAAATGGGCTGTCAATCAAAAAGGGGTTCCGCCCTTTAGACCTCTCCTCCAATCATCATTCAGCAGCCCAGCGTCCTGGCCCACCCACTGCTCCATTCACTCCCAGAGAAGCTGAGCTTCTCTGGAAGTGACAATTTTGGTGCATTTATCCAATCACTGTCCAGCTTCTCTGCAGTGAAACACGCCCCTCTGTTCCGTCCATAGAGCTCCAGTGCAGCTGCACTTCAGGAGGGCTTAATCCGATATGCTGCACGGAAATGTATGACAAGAAAATCGCGTCAAACAATCTACAATATATACCTGATTCTGAAGGAGCTAGTCATGAAACTCAACTCAATCTAAAACAAATATAAATACAACATATTTGAGCATTTATATTCAGACATAGAGGAAGCGGAGCTTCCCTTGTAGTCTTAGAGCAGCCGCCACTGGTCTCAATTCAGTTCCAGCTCGCATGATGTGAACAGTGATTTTCACAGAAGAGAGAGAGAAAGAGAGAGAAAGACAGAGGATCTGGATGGAATGTGTTAGTCACAACTGCCAATTTTACATAACTCATGACAGATTCACATTGTTTGCGCACCACAAAAGAAGCATGTTTTAAGTTTAAAATGTACTTTTTTTTACAAGAAACATCAGACTCATCATCACTCAGACCAGATAATCAGAAATTCAACCCCCAGTGCCCCAAGCACAGCTAAATTCCTCTGTTCCACAAGGCCTGAAAGTCAACAAGCAATAAAACAATTAATCGTGTTGTTAAATAGGAGCTAAAAATGTTTATTTCTTTATTTTCTGTGCTGTCTCTCTTAACCAGGGTCAGGGGAAAGTGAAAAAAAGCTTTTTTTGTTTACTTAAATAGTGCTCTATGAAGGCCCATAATGTTCATACGATCCACACCTTCATTCTGACAGACTGCAATACACTACAGTAAAAGTAGGGGATGATATAGAGTCTATTATTTGCTCTATGAAGCTCTATGATGTTCATATGATCCTCGAGTTGTTTGTAACCAAAAATAAATACGATATCAGTGGTTTTTAAAGTGAAAACTCGCTGGTCTTATTGGACGTGGTAAATTATTTGTTTAATAATGAAAAACAGCAGTGAAACAGGACTAAAGTCCAAAACACACATCAATCCTAAACACATCCACCATCAGGGCAGAGAGCGGCTATCGTTTAAAAAACACAAACACTCTGACCACTCGCACAAAAAGAGGGGAGGCATTATCATATTTCAACACATTCCAGCTCAAGGTGTGTGTGTGTGTGTGTGTGTGTGTGTGTGTGTGTGTGTGTGTGTGTGTGTTAAACCAGCTGCAGATGGTTGGCGTGCTGTAGTCTGGCAGGCATCAAGTTGAGTTTGCAGCAGAGGGGTCTCACTCTAGAGCCACACACACACACACACCACACACACACACACACACACACAAATATATATGCAATGTAAGCCTATCATGGGCCCTCCGCCAACACTCATCTCCCCTGGAGGTCTGGGCCTCCTCAAAATCATATAACCTCCAAAAATGTTCCAGCAGAAACCTCAGCATACAGAATCAGTGAGGGTCAGTATTTTTTACCAGGTTTACACAAAATCAACTCACGGATTTATCAATGAAAATTACACATGTTCAGAAATATCTCCCAGGTCCTCTGTTCACTGGAAACACTTTGTGCTTCTACTCACTGGACACTTAATTAGAAATACCACCTTGTACTTTCTCACTCCTGCACCGCGTGGTCGGCCTCAGGTCAGACAGGAAATATGGTCATTTGGACTGGACAAGTGATCGCTGCACCTGTGCAAAAGTTTTGCCCTTGTTAGAGAGGTGCAAAGTGCAAAAACGTTCCTTTTCACCCACCACCCCACTCTCTCTCTCTCTCTCTCTCTCTCTCTCTCTCTCTCTCTCTTTTATGTGTCAGCGGTAAGATCACTCTCCATCGGTTCTTTTGAGGACGATCCATAAACCAAGCACGCCGATTAAACATTAACCAGAAACAGCGGAAACATGAGGGATTGCGGTCTGGACCAGACACAGTCCGGAAGCACCGACAGGTCTTTATACAAACATCCAGCACCAGTCATATTCTTTATATTCTTGCCATATATAAATATATTTACTATGGTTCAATATGCTTTCCTCTGTATACATATCAGTACATTTTGTATGTGATAATATATGTCAACATATTTACTATGTATTAAAATACGTATTAAAATATATATATACACACTCACTTTCATGTAAATACATTTACTATATATGTGTCTATATTTATTATGGCTTTATATATATATTAGAGGTGTCACACGATTTAAAAAATGTATCTAATTAATTACAAGCTCGGTGATTAATTAATCTAGATTAATCGCACACATTTTTTGCTGTGAAAGTATTTAAAATTTAAATGGACTTTGGCATATGAGTGAATGAATAATCAACATTACAGTCTTTCAACGTCTCTTTTATTTAATAACTGTTTCTGCACTGTTCATGTGCAGTAATGGTCACAGCAATCAAAAATATGACCTAATATACTGAGGGGAAAAAATGTTCCAGCAAGAACAATGATAGAACTAAGTCTTTCAATGAGATGTAGTTTAAGACAATGTGCAAACACGCATGAGTGTCAGAAGCATTTTAATGTGGGGGTGGGCTTCACTCACACATCACCCCCTAATATAGTAGTTATGGTTTTCTGATGAATTATGCTGCCTTGTCGCAGCGCAAATCGACAACAGAGTCTATCGATTCATGTTACCCTGTCGTGAAATGCTACCTTTAAGTTTATACAGTTTACTGTCAGTTTATAACACTGATAATGATGACAAATAGGGAAATGATATGCATAATTAGAGAATTTTATTTAAATGAGAAGAGCCTAGATAGGTAGATCTTTAGAGGTGCACAGAGTCAGTTTACACAGTCAGGTTCTAACATTGAAATGCTACCGTGAAGCAGGACACAGGTCAGATCGTGCCATGCTTCCAGCTTGTGGTGATTCTGGACAGTGCTGATGTTTCCTGGCTTCAGATAGTATTCTGCAAACTGCAGAAAAAGGCACTTTAGAATCAGAATCAGAAAACTGTATTGATCCAAGAGGAAACTGCTTATGTAATGATTGCAACGACCCCAGAGTAGCAACACACACTCATATGCCCTTGAACTGTGCGGTGAAGACATCGTGTAGAAGCAAACAATTATGCATAGTATTTGCCTATTTCTCATCATTATCAGTGTTCTAAACTGACTATAAACTGTATGAACTGTATAAACTTAAAGGGAGCATTTTTCGACAAGGCAGCATAATTCATCAGAACACCGGAACTATTATATTAGAGGGTGACGTATGAGTGAAACGCCGAGTGCAGCACACCCCCGCATTAAAATGCTTCTGACACCCGTGCATGTATGTACATTGTCTTAAACTCCACCTTACAGATGGACTTAGTTCTATTATTGTTCTTGCTGAAGCATGTTAGGTCATATTTCTGACTGCTGTGACCATTACTGCACATGAACAGTGCAAAAACAGTTAGTAAATAAAAGAGACGCTGAAAGTCTGTAATGTTGATTATTCATTCACTCATATGCCAAAATTCATTTAAATTTTTTAATACTTTTACAGCAAAAATGTGTGTGATTCATCTAGATTGATTCATAACAGAGCTTGTAATTAATTAGATTATTATTTTTTAATCGCGTGACACCCCTAATATATACTGTATATATTTACTCATGCATACACACATACACAGGGCAGTTTATCATCTCCAGTCCACCTGAAGTGCTGGTCTTTGGACTGTGAGAGGAACCCGGAGCTCCTGGTGGAATCTTCCACAGACACGGGGAGAGCATGGAGAACATCCACACTCACACACAGAACCCTGAACATCCCGACTGGGAATCGAACCCGGGTCCTTCTCTTTTCTGCATGGGGCAAAGCAACGCCCTGCTCTGAGTCATCAGTCAGACTGAGAGCCTGTGATCTGGATTCATGCTGTCAGGTAATAAAATATCTGCACTGTTTATTTTACGCAGTCAGAGATTCTATAAGCCTGTAATTAACTCCTCCACCTAATCGCTCATAAACTGCTGATTACTGACGGCCTGTCACATCTAATCTGTGTGAGCTGAAAAAAATATGACTCAAAACAGCAACAGGAGATTTCAGCTCCGTTATCTCACAACTCTCAACCTTCAGAGACCAGCATGAGGGTGTTTACACACACACACACCCACACACACACATACATGCACACACACACACTCACAGCCACGCACATACACATATACACACACACACACACACACACAAACACATATACATACACACACACACACACACACACACACACATACATGCACACACACTCACTCACAGCCATGCACATACACATATACACACATACATACATGCCCACACACAACGCACTTACTGGACAGTGCAGCATACTTCTATCATTCATTAAAATCACTTTATATACTGTATCATTCATCACTCACATATACACATACATACATGCCCATAGCGATTCACATACACACGTGCACACACTGATTCAGCTCCATGATTCACACATGATTTGGTTCAATTATTTAAATTTTTTTCTTCATGCTTATGATGTTTACAATATAAGCATAAGAAAAACACTGTAAATAATAGAATTGACTCATTGTTAGGCTGTGTTTATGTGTGTGTTTGTGTGTGTGTGTGTGTGTGTGTGTGTGTGTTTATCTCTTTGAGATGACCAAATGTCCTCATAATGATAGGAATATTGGAGAATCTGTAAAAGTGGGGACATTTTGCTGGTCCTCATAAGGACGTTTGCTGTTTTTCACCACAAATTCCCCTTTTGAAAGAAAAACTAAAAGAGCAGAAACACAGCAGAGCAGAAACAGTACACAGCAGCCAATCAGAACCAAGCTAATTTACATATATCAATCTTAAAGGCAAGGTAGCAGAAACAGCCTGTTTAATTCTGAGGGACAAGGAGATGACATTTAGGGGTGAACATTCAATTATACATGGCTTTTAAATACAGGCTTTTTAAGTACAGCCTTTTTAAGATCAAAACATCATTCAAACGCCCATATTCATGCTCTGCATGTAACCCTCCATCATGAATGGGTTTAGATTTAGAACGTCTCATGCGTCAGGTGTCAGGCGTCTCAGGCATCGACGGTGCAACCATAGCCATTTGATGGAATAACTTTCAATGAGGGAGCTTTTAGAGGCAGAAGTCTGCTTTCATTCACCTCCACTGTGAACAGTTCTGACTTTCTGAGTTTCACACCAAACCCACTCTGATCCCTCTCTGTACATTTTAAACACTGAGTTATGGGGGAATTTTGAAAAATCAGTTTCCCTTCCAAGTGGCTGTAGTTTTTGTTATTTTGGAGGGTTTGTCTGGACCACAAGTTTGGTCAGGAACCCTCAGCCGGCCGGCAGGGAAACGGTCAGTTTCACAAAGGAACGCAGGAGCTATTGATCCTGAACGATGACATTCAGGCTGAGCTAGAATATCACACACAAACACACACACACACACACACACACACACACACACACACACACCACACATTAGTGACCTGTGAGCAAGGCTTTCTGGATTTAATCAGGATCGATATCAAACATCCATCAGATAAAGTGCAGATCATCGATCGTCCAAACACTTTCTAATTATACACCACCTCCCCCCACACTCTTCTCTCTCTCACTATCTCTCTCACTCTTCCACCTTGTCTCTCTCTCTTCGTCTCTCCCTCACTCTTTCTCTTTCCACCTTCTCTCTCTCACTCTCTCTATCCTTCCACCCTCTCTCCTCACTCTTTCCACTTTCTCTCTCAATATATTTATCTTTCTACCTCTCTCTCTGTCTTTCTTTTTCTCTGTCTAATTTTCTTTTTGTCTACCTTTTCACTTCTTTCTCCCATCTTTCTCACCTCTCTGTTTCCAATTTCTCTATCTTTTATTCTTTTCTCTACAGTTTTACTCTCTTTCTCTCACGTTTTTCATCTTTTTTTCTCCCTGTATTTCCACTTTTTCTCTTTCTTATTCTTTTTTTTTGTCTTCTCTCTCTCTGTTTCTTCGTTTTTACAGTCGCACTGTGTTCAGTTTACATCACAGGTCATTTCATATAATCGTTTAAAATTGTGAAAGTCTGTGTGGTGTGTGTGTGGGGGGGGGGGGGTATGGTGTGTGTGTGTATTCACTTGATCACTTTAAACATATCGGACACGCTGTACTGTGTACCAGAATTAACTGGAGTCTGACTGCATTACTGCTAATAGAGACGACTACTCTGCACACACACACACACACACAGGGCAAAGACACACACCACAGAATATAAGCTTCACTGGGTTAATTCTATAGTGAAGACGGCTGTATTTGCGTTGAAGAGGTCTGATTCCATTCGCCACCACTGTAAAGAAATCAGAGTCTCTACAATGAACCGAATCACCCCAAACCCACTCTGTTTGCACACGCTCTATTATCAGGCTGATTTGTTGAATGGACAGCATGTGCTAATGTTTATGATGATGACTAATAACTATAATAATTATAATAATGAGTATTATTGTTACTCACAAAATTCTTCTTCTTCTTATTATTATTATTATTACCGTTATTAGTAGTAGTAGTAGCAGTATTCAGACAATCATCATTATTATTGCTGTTATTATTGTTATTAATACTAATAAGAAGAAGAAGACGGATTGTGCTCATAAAGCTGAACCTCCTCCCAGGACAGGTTTCCTCGTCAGTTTTTCTGCAGCTTCACTCTGAAGACCCTCTCTGACCCCTTTATATCTAACTGTGCATAGCTGTGTGTAAATATGTGTTAATTGTGTATAAATGTGTGTTTATTTTGTGTTCATTGTGTTTGTCGTGTTCTATGTTGTTGTTGATATTGTGAGTGTAAATAAGTAAACACACACACACACACACACACACACACACACACACACACACACACACACACACACACACACACACACTCCTGCACGCTTTAACACATACTCACTGTTTATTTACTGAATTAAGTGTATTGGGGGAAAATAAAGTGTAAATCATGGCACATTTTATATTTTATACAGTGCTGTGTAAAAGTCGAGTCTTCCTGAAGAAATTTCAGAGATTCTCCTTTTCAGTCCAGTCCCTGAACCTGATCAGTTTCAGTGACCTACATATGAATCATTCAAGCAGAACAAAGAGCATCTAACTTCAGGCCTGAATCAGTGAAGAAACAGGAGCAGATGATTCCAGATGATCAGGCGGTGATCAGTATACTGGTGGTGCTGAATGCTGGGAGTTTGAAACACCTTTATAGGCATCTTGTATCATTAGACACTTTGCAGCATGTAGCAGTAAAACATTTGATCCCGTTTTTTTTATTTTATTTAATCTACTCAATATGACAGAAAATAGTATTTCTGTACCAATAAGGAGATTCAAAGCAAAAAGATGAAGAAATGAGACCTGTGCACAGTACTGTACGTATTTTTTAAAAAATATGTTAAACAAATAAATAGAAAATGTCACATCTGCGTGTGTTTTCTGTAGGAGGTGCACATGTTTATACTTGTTTACACTGAGTGATGTGCGTGTTTTGTATGTTTATGTATTTTAACTACATTATTGACAACACAGCAAGCAAAATCAGATCAATTCCTCAGTCAGATCAATTCCAGATCCTCTGTTTCAGACTCTTAAGGAACCGCCTGACATGTTCTTACATCCAGACTGAAGAACAGCATCGCTGTCCGAACAAAACAATTGGTATTTGTGTGAAAATTTCATGAAGAGCAGCAATGATCTAAAACATCAAATAGTTGGAATAAATTGATTTTTACATTTTAACACACAACACATGAACACTGCAGTTGTTTTTTTTCTCCTTTTTGGAGGTTTCGTCCCGACAGAAGTCCTTGCACTTTTTATAACAACTGTTTTTTCATTTTAATACGTCACTTTTTATCGGGGAATTGAGTTCATTAACCTATTTCATAAAACCTGCACTGTCTATAAAATTAAATTTTACTTTTAATTACAAATTGTTTATAATATATGTCCAGACTCTGGGTGAAGTGCGCTTAGGGTGTGTGAGGCTGCAGGTTCTGGAGAAGATGCTGAAGATTTGGGGAGAACTCCTGAAGCTCTGCTCTAACACACAGCCGAATCTGCTCCAGCTGCACTGAAACTCTCCCTCTCTCTTATTCTATCTTTCAGCTGTCTGTTTACACCGTCTGTTTACACTCGTGTCCATCCCTGTTCACTCCGATCACACCCTCAAAAACCTGCTCAGATATTTCGGGTATTTTGGCCAAAAGATATTTCAGTTATTTTACAGCCAAGCTTAACCCTGGACCATCCTCACAACAAAACAACAATAATAATAATAATAATAATAATAAAAATAATAATAATAATAATAATAACAATAATAATAGTCCACAGACTTTGTTGTTACGGAGTGTTTTTTATTACTTTACATGTTATTTTACATTTCATTACATTTGAAATGTTCATAAAACATGAAATGTTTTTTTCATTTTTAGATTTTAGATTTTTTGTTCGTTTATAGAAACAACTTTCATTTTAAAGGTTAGAACTGGAAGATCTCAATAAGACAATGCACTGAGGAGTGTCAATAATAATTGACTTTAATTTATTGAATTAATAATTAAAATAATAATTGAATTCATTTTTGTGTTTTATCGTTTTACCACCAGTGTGTTACAGTAAATAAAGAGTAGCTCTGTGTGGAACCATGCAGGAGTGTGTGTGTGTGTGTGTGTGTGTGTGTGTGTGTGTGTATGTGTGTGTGTGTGTGTGCGTGTGTGTGTGTGTTGGTGTGAGTGTGTGTCTGGAGAGTGTCTGAACGTATTTACACAACTGCATGTGTGTGTGGAGACTCTAATAATGACCTTTAATTTCTGTGGTTAAAATATTTGCTCCACTGGACAAAAGTTACCATATTTAAGTAAGACACTCTGAAAAACCTGAAAACAGATGGTTGTTCTGTGAGTTTTAGGTAAAGCAGGATGATTTACTTTAAATGTTGCAGTTTTTAAAGTTCAAATGTTGCTGTTTCTGTTCATTTTAAATTTTGCAATTTTAAGTTAAAATGTTGCATTTTTTAAATGTTGCAGTTTTAAGATAAATGTATCCAGTTTTTTGTTAAATGTTGCAGCTCGTTAAGTTAAATGTTGTAGTTTGTTAAGTTAAATGTTTCAGTTTGTTTCACATAGAGCTGTAAAGTTCACTCAAAATGTATTAAAATATTTACTAGTTCATTTAAAATGTTAACTTCACTGAAATTCTAACAGTAACTTTTTAGAACAATAATCTGTTTTATATTCTCTGGAGTTAATCTAGGTTTTATCCCCGTTTACATTGATAAACTGCGGTAAATATTTGACAGTAAGTTAAAAATTTACCTGTTTTTGGAGTTAATTGTAGTTTATTTGTAGTTTTGTTTTTTTTTTTATGAAAATGAGATTTGTAATTTGAGTCACTGGTTGAAATTCTCTTCAGCTTACTGAACACAAACCTCTGGATCTCCTGAACCTTCACTATCCTGCTTTTACTGCTCAAAAACTGGCAAGTTATTTTTTATAAAATGAATATAAATAATAAACACAACAATCAGTCCCCACCCACAGGCCCTACTTTACTGAAATTCAGTTAAACCGGGTCGCTCTGAACTGACAGGACAGAACAATAATCTGTATGCACTTCAATCACTTTTTTGCTAAAAGTTTAGTCAGCTCAGAATCTGAAATCAACTCTGAAATGTAAAAGTTTTTTTTTTTTTTGAAGAGAGAAGGCGCCTTCTGGTTGATTTTAGGAGAAAGAAACCGGAGCTCCTTCTCTGAAAGAAAACATTCAGGTAAATCTTTGTGTCCGTAGAGGTCCTAAGAAAGGTCATTTATTGATGTTTTTAAATATGGTGTTTTAACTTTAAAAAAACTACATTTTGAAGGAAATGATAAATGAAAAGACAGAAGAATGTGAATATTTTGAGTTGACTGAATGTCTGGCAGAAAATGACCAGGTCACTGTCCCGAGTTTTACACTCTGTCTCTGAGCTCGGAGCGCAATGTTTCAGCTCTGATCACAGATTTCAGAACGCTGATGACTGACATTGAGCCTCTTTAATCATCTTCACCCAAAATATCACTTCTTGGGTGTTTTGATCATTCCTGACACTGAGCCACAGCACCATATCCATGTTTTCATTGTGTTTCGCTGGAATTGAAACGCTCCTGATCTCAGTCTTCCTCAAATTTACTCAAAATTCACTTCTTTGTAATTATAAATATATATATATTTATATAATGTGTGTGTGTGTGTGTGTGTGTGTATGCATGTGCATGTATATTTTTTTTATTTAAAATGTTGCAGCAAAATAAGAAATGCATCAGCGACAAGTGATCCTCTCTCACACACACACTCACACATAGATATTGAAAATATTATATGAAATGTTCTGTTTTTGCTCAAAGCCTGCAAACACTCTCACTCTCACACATACCAGAATGGAACATTTCATATAAAACTGAATGACTTTTGTCTCGTAACACAATCAGCTCTATTACACACTCACTCTCTCTCTCTCTCTCGCTCTCACACACACACACCACACACACTCGCACAAACATACACGCAAGTAACCTCACTCTCTTCTCTAACCCACAGCTGAGTTACTGTGTATATGTGCGCATGTGTGTGTACACATGAATGTGTCTTTATATGTATGTATGTGTGAGAATATCTACAAATGTATGTGAGTGTATATGTTCGCGCCACTCACCCACGCACTCGTGCGCCTCTCTGGCGGTCGCGCGCTGCCAGGGTCGGTCGTAGTGGAAGGGTTTACAGCGGTCACACTCTGCGCCCGCCGTGTTGTGCTTGCAGTCGCACACGAGGCTGCCGGAGTCGCGCTCGCGCACGCAGCGGGACGCGTGCCCGTTACACTTGCAGCGGCCGCCCACCTGCAGGTCCGACGCGGCGTAGAAGCGCGAGGCGTCCTCATCCTCGTCCTCATCGTCGTCGTCCGGCTCGCTCGCGCTCAGGCGGCTGAAGGTCACGCGCACGTCCGTGGCCGTGACCCAGTCCTGCAGCACGGGTGAGTTGTCGAAGTCGTGCGCCGAGGGCCGGCCGTCCAGCGTGCTGAAGGCCACGAGGCCGCCCGCGAGCGAGGACGAGGGCGCGTGCGCGTCCGTGCACACGGCCTCCTGCTCGTTCTGTTTGGTGATGGGCGCGCGGCTCGGCCGGTTGTAGAGCTTCCGGCACTGCGTGGAGTAGAACTGGAACGGGACCCACGTGCGGCCGTAGTCCATTGACTTGTGTATTGCCATGGAGTCCGGCCGGCGCGAACAGAACTGCACGCTCACGTATGTCACCTCGAACTTCTTGCCCAGCGAGAGCGTGAGCGAGACGTTGCGCGCGCCGCTCTCGGACTGCCAACACGTGAGGTTGTGCGGGTTGTTCAGGTCGGTCAGGTACGAGGCCGGGTGCGCGCGTCTGGGGTCCGCGGCGTCACACGTGTAGCAGGTGCGCGCACCCTCCGAGCCCCGCTCGCGCACGCAGTAGCGGCTTGGCCCCCTCGTGCCGCACGTGCTGGAGGCGCGCACCTCCCGGCCGAACGCCGCGTTCACGAAGTCCGGGATGCAGCGGCGCGCGGCCCCGTGCTCATCATAGCACGGATCCGGGCTCGAGCCCCGCGCGCCGGTCACGGACAGCCCGGCCAGGGCCAGCAGTGCGAGCGACGCGGTCCTCATCGGCGAGGGAGAGAGAGTGTGTGTGTGTGTGTGTGTGTGTGCGCGCGCGCGTGAGTGTGTGTGTGTTGGGGTGGAGTGTATGTGTGTGTACGTGAGTGAGTGAGTGGGAGTGTGTGTCTGAATGTATAAGTGTGTGTGTGTCTGTTTTGGAGTCTCCTCGCGCGCACCGGACCTGAAGGAGAGCAGCGCGGGACTGAGGGGCTTCTGAAGGGAAGTTTGGGGAGACGGGAGGGAGATCGAGCTCCACAAACACACACGTGCGCGCGCACACACACATACACGCACACGCGAGCCACAGGAGCCAACGCACGCTCACATTCTCTCTCTCTCTCTCTCTCTCGCTCAATCGCGCGCGCGCTGCAGGAGTGAACAGCGGCGCCTCGTGGTGATGCGGGCACTCTTTCTCTCTCACACACACTGTTCGTAGGAGTAATTACAGTGTTGTTGTTGCTTATTGCTGGTTTGCTTATTACTGACGTTGTAGAGTGTGATGAACAGTGATGATGAACAGTAATGACAGTGATGACCTGTGATGACAAACTTATGTTGAACAGTGATGCTGAACAGCGATAATGAACTGTGGTGATGAACAGTAGCGAAGAACAGTGAAGATGAACAGTGATGGTGAACAGTGATGAACAGTGAAGAACAGCAATGATGAACAGTGATGATGAACAGTGATGAACCGTGGTGATTAACAGTGATGGTGAACAGTGATCAAGATTCAAGATTCAAGAGAGTTTATTGTCAGCCCAGCCACATACACAAGCACACAGAGGGTTGAAATAGCGTTCTCTGAAGCAAACAGTGTAGGACAAAGACAGACAAAGTTAAACAAGGACATTCAAAGAGCAGAGTCAAGACATTATATTGCAGCATCTAAGCAAAGACAGGCAGGTAGTGCAAATAAGTGAATATTCTGAGATAGACGTGTTTTTTTTTTTTGTTTTTTTGTTTTTTTTTGCAGCCAGTTTCAGCAGCCAGTTTTAGTGCAGTTTTGGAAAGTGTCAGTGAAGTGAGTATGGATATTTGAAAGTGTCATGTGCATGTTTATATCAGTCACTGTATGAGGTCAGACCCTGTTCAGGCCCCTGATGTTGCGTGCAGGCCCTGAGTTCAGAAATTGAATGGCTTGTGGGAAGAAGCTATTGTGATGTCTGGTAGTGGTGGTTCGGATACTTCTGAACCTTTTTCCAGACATCAGGAAGGAAAACAGTCCATGTGAGGGGTGGGTGGGATCTGTAATGATGCCCGCTGCGCGGCAGACACAGCATTTCTTGTACAGTTCAGTGAGTGGTGGGAGGGACACACCGATGATCTTCTCAGCTGTCCTCACCAGCCGCTGAAGGGTGGTAAGGATGGGAGGGGGAAGGAGGGCCTTACGCAGTCTCCTCAGAAAGTGGAGTCGCTGTTGGGCTTTTTTTGGTGATGGCGGTGGTGTTGAGTGTCCAGCTGAGGTTGTCCGTCACCTGCACACCCAGGAACTTCACACTGCTGACTTTCTCCACAGCCAAGTTGTTGATGTGAAGTGGGGTGTGCGGGGCGGAGTTCCTCCTGAAGTCGATGACCATCTCCTTTGTCTTGTCAACACTCAGGGACAGGTTGTTGTCTCGACACCAGAACACCAGCTGTCTGACCTCTTCTCTGTACGCGGACTCGTCGTTGTTCTTTATGAGTCCCATCACTGTTGTGTCATCTGCAAACTTGACATTGTGGTTTGTGTTGAACTGGGCAGCACAGTCATGCCTCAGCAGGGTGAACAGCAGTGGGCTGAGCACACATCCTTGTGGCGATCCGGTGCTCAGGCTGATGGTCCTGGAGGTGGTCGTTCCAATACTAACAAACTGAGGCCTGTTAGTTAGAAAATCCAAGACCCAGTTACAGAGTGAGGTATTCACACCCAGTAGGCTGTGGAAAAAGCCAGTTTCTGTGGAACAATGGTGTTCATGAACAGTTAAGAACAGTGATGATGAACAGTGAAGAACAACCATGATGAACAGTGATGAACAGTGATGAACAGTGATGATGAACAGTGATGAACAGTGATGTGAACAGTGATGAACAGTGATGATGAACAATGATGATGAACAGTGATGAAGAGTGATGAACAGTGATGATGAACAGTGATGAACAGTGATGGTGAACAGTGATGAACAGTGATGGTGAACAGTGATGAACAGTGATGATGAACAGTGATGATGAACAGCGATGAAGAGTGATGGACAGTGATGATGAACAGTGATGAACAGTGGTGTGAACAGTGATGATGAACAGTGATGAACAGTGATGATGAACAGTG
>JBBPCX010042855.1:0-15288 GCA_037974365.1 Hydrocynus forskahlii | reverse complement strand
AATACATGCACAGAGAGAGAGAGAGAGAGAGAGAGAGAGAGAGATTTTTAGTATACTGTATTACATATAAATGGTTTTATAAACCATTAACAGTCTATAACAGTCTTTTTATGTGTATGTGTGCTTCTACAGAGGTTGTGACTGTTGAACTTTGTGACTATTTAGACACCAATATTAACACCTATAGATGTTATGTTTTTTATCCCTTTAAATGCTCATGTGTTTATTCTTTTACTTATGTATTTGTTCTTATTGTTTGAGCTGTTTTTGTATTTTGAAGTAAAATTCATGTCACAATACCTTGAAGACTTACTGTTAAGTGATTGTATTTCTGGAGAGCACATTATACATTTATCCTGCCAATACTGAATGAACATGTCAAAAAAAAAAGAAAAAAGAAAAACAGTTTATAACAGTCTATTAGGGGCAGAAGCTGATGTCGGAAGGTGAAGGCCCTCAACCACATTTCTGAAAAGCATGAGCATGTGCTCCACCTACTGGTGGAAGCAATAAGGATGCAAGAGTGCAAACACACTCCCAATCAAACAGAGTGAGAAAGCGAGAGAAAAAAAGAGAGAGAAAGAGAGACAGAGAGAGAAATAGAGAGACAGAGAGAGAGAGAGAGAGAGAGTATTTATATCCTGTAAATGTTTGTGTCATAAGCATCAAAACCTAAACAAACAACATCCTGAATCTTAGGGAGATGGCTTGAGATTGCTGACCCACATTTGCAGTCCAGAGAGGGATCATTCATGCAACTAAACAATACCAGCACGCCCATAGATTGTTACATCGCTTTATCTGCATATGGTGGTCAGAGATAATGCAATCAGCCATTTCATCGCACTCATATCTGATTAAACTCCATCTGGGGTCCATTCCAAAGCCTCAGGCTCACATCCACCGAAGTGGGAACTGCACCAAAACTTGAGAGCTCCACCTAGCACCAGCGTTTGACTGTCAGGGGAAATCCTAGCCTTGTTCCTGCTGCCAAACTCTTAAATCCACATTGGGTTGCTCTGGTCCAGAGAGTGCTCCACGAAAAAAGCGATCACATCCGGCTCAAACACCACCAAAGCTGAGCCTTACTCAGTAAACGTGCCTGGCGGCGGGCTTCGAGTAAGTGCCTTTTTCTTCCTCAGTTCAACTAGCAACAAGCACAATATGTGGAAGCACAGCCTGTAATGTGGCTTCATCTGGAGATTTATCATGGAGCAGTGATCGTTAGCCCAGAGGAAGACAGCTTTTGGCAGATGTCCCCCTCTACTCCCTGCCCTCACCCAGTCCCCCCTCATCATACGCAAAAGCCATCAAGCCCCGCAGTTCCAAGCAGAGTAACTCTAGCACAGCTGGATGTGGTGGGCTAGGCGCAGGCCTTAGAAAGCCATTGTTGTGTCCACTGGTCAGCCATCTGGAGCCACTTATATGGCAGCGTTTCTGCCATTACTGAGATATGAATCTGTGGAGCTGAGAGATTAGTGAGTTTTCATAGATGCTACACACATTAGTCACATTGGACACACTACAATTGTGTCATGAGTTTTACAGTGACTGCAACCCTCCTTGGATACACTATGCATGCACTATGAAACACCTCGCCTTCCACTTTATTAATACGATTGCATCTTCTTAAGTTTTATAGTTATTATTATTTTTATAGCTGAATTTTTATAGCTCTCCTCCTTCAGGTTTTTGTAAATATTGGCATGGTTCCAGTGTCCAACCATTCATTAATATCCCCTGCAGTGGTATATATATAAGTATAAGGGTATATATATGTTTTTGACTGGTTGATCAGGGACTAAGTATTGATTCTTTAAAAAATCGATTTTTGTGGTCGAGTCTCCTCTGTAATATATGGGGAGAGAGAGAGAGAATGGTTGAGTTACCTTTAAAATATGTGTTGGAGGGAGAGTCCGTGACGCAAAACCCACAACAGACTCATAAACTGACTTTGAGACACTGAAGTTCAAGTCAGTTATAAAAAAAAGACATGTCACTGTTTGTTGTGGTTTAATTAATAATAATTAGCCTTTGAATGCTGCAACAGGTTCAGTCATTGTTACACATCAATGGCTTGGTAAGAGACTGTTCGTGGTGCGAAAAGAAAACTTTTATGCCCATAAAACCAATGTTTGAGTTTTATAGCAACCATGCACGAGGCACACTTTGCATTTTCTCGTGGAAACACATTTAGCTTTAATTATTTTCCACTTGTTCATTAAAACAAGAGCATACTTTCTGTCAAATGTGTGAATTCCAAACCACTACAACTGTTTTTGTAAGCATTGGAGGAGATTTTGTGAAAAAAAAGGTACTGATGTGTGTAAACTCCTAGTTTGTGGAAAGAAAAGCTGTCTGTTAATTTTGTTTGTCATTTTGTCATTTCTTGACATCAAGAAGTCAGAGCTGAGGACTCAAACCTGTTGATACAGAATGTAACCTGAATGCACATATAAATTGTTATTTAATTGGCTTTCATTGGTGAATAATTATGTAAAATGAAGTACATTGAGCTGATCACACAATCAAAAAGAATTAATACAGAATCAATAGTTGGTTTTAGGGGAACCGGCTTAGTAATTTGTTCAAATGATAAATCGTATGAAAAACGAACAGCACCACTAGCTTGGGGAACTAGCATCTCTGCTCAATAATAAACTTCGAGAGTTTAAGAATGAATGAAACGCCATGAAATGACTCAAAGGCGCATATCAAATGTTAAAAAATGACTCAAAATGCATCAAATTAAAATAAACTTGCCTGATCCCGGCAGATACCCTTATACTTGGTATATGAAGGAGAAACACAAGAAGACAGAACAGGTTTAAGAAAGTGGAAGTGCAGCAGGTGGTGTACAGTTTCTCTGGTTTTGGAGGAAATGCCATGTTGTGCTTCTCAAACAATGTCTGGAAAAAACTTGCTATCCCTTCAAACTCAGTACTTGAATGAATCGCTTCTCGAAAATGGAAAAGCACTCAGCTGGCCTCCCCACAAGATAACACAAATCAGTGAGCCTGAATAGAGATTAGGAGCTCCCACAAGGTGTGAGGCAGCACCAGAAGAACAATGCCTCCGGAGGCCCTGCTAGCTAGCCTTGGCTGACTGTAGTCCGAGTGCACTGGAGCGAGTCACCCACACGGTCGGGATGGCAGTGGACAACAATGGCTGTCACGGAGGTAGAGAGGCCTCATTCCTCCAGAGCCACCTGCTGGAGCGAACACACAGACCTACTCCATTCAATTCCATTGGCTTCATTTCAGCAGCTACTCATTCATGACTAGCCATCTGACCTCATCCTGTCACGTGAGAATCTATGAGAATGTACAAGGGCTAAACATTTTAGAAAATATCTAACCAAACTGGCCATTTCACATCTCTGCATTATTAGGTGAGTTTTTTTCCTGCTTAAAAGTAATGACAACTGAATAGAAACCGCAACTCTTCGAAAATAGCACTCCTTCAAATCGTAATTTCAAATTCAACATAATTAATCATTATGTATCGTGTACTATGTATAAAAGTCAGCAAGTACTTTTGGTCAGCAAAAAGACTTCTTAGGAAGCACTTCATTGTGTTTTTCTCTCACAGTAAAGAGATGGACATGGTGTCTAGTAGGGGTGTGACGAGACGCTCAGCTCACGATGTTGGGTTCAAGAGATTTTAACAAGATTTTTCAGATAACCTTAAAGATGAAATAGATGACTGTAAAAAGCCCTTCATTTGACTAAAAGTCAAAAACACAAAACAAAGACAAAGATTGCAGGGACAGACAGATATGCTTTGGGAAGTGGAGACAGCAAAGGGTAAGGTTCTGTGGAGGTTCTGCGGTGGTTCTGTGGACGTTCTGTGGTGGTTCTGTGGAGGTTCTGCGGTGGTTCTGTAGTGGTTCTGTGGTGGTTCTGTGGTAGTTCTGCGGTGGTTCTGTAGTGGTTCTGTGGTGGTTCTGTGGAGGTTCTGTGGTGGTTCTGTGGTGGTTCTGTGGTAGTTCTGTAGTGGTTTTGTGGAGGTTCTGTGGTGGTTCTGTGGTAGTTCTGAGGAGGTTCTGCGGTGGTTCTGTGGACGTTCTGTGGTGGTTCTGTGGTGGTTCTGTGGAGGTTCTGTGGACGTTCTGTGGTGGTACTGTGGAGATTCTGTGGTGGTACTGTGGAGGTTCTGTGGAGGTTCTGTGGTGGTTCTGTTGGTGTCTTTGCATACCTGCTCGCGTTAGCCGCTCCACCTAGCGTTTTGTATGATGGAAACATGCGAGAGGGAAACACATGCTCTGACCCAGTGGTTGCAGCAAACAACTTTATACAGGGGTCTAATTAGTCTTTAGGCGACAGTGTTTAGGTGGGCGACACGTGTCAAAGTAACATCCACATGAATGCCAGAGCCCAAGGTTTCCGAGCAAAAAAACTGTCCAGAGGAAAGCTTGCCTTCTTCCCTTCTCTTCCCCAGGCAAGCGACACACACACACACACACACACAGACACACACACACATTCGGCAATCCACGTGACGAAAAAGAAAATGTGACTCATCTAACCAGGCCATCTTCTTTCCTTGCTCTTGGTCCAGCTTTCAGTAGTGGACAAGGGTGAGCACGGGCACTCTTGAGTCCCACACATAGAAAGCTGCGAAGCACTCTGTGTTCTAACTCTTTATCATAGCCAGCTTTACATTTTTCAGCAATTTGTGTTACAGTAGCTCTTCTTCACAGGTTAGCCTTCAATCCCCATGTGCATCAATGAGCCTTGGGCACCTATGACCCTCTTGCCTGTTCACCAGATATTCTTCATTTGATGACTTTTTGGTAGGTACTGAGCGCTGCATACTGGGAGCACAGAACAAGAGCTGCTGTTTTGGAGATGCTCTGATCCAGCTGTCGAGCCATCATAATCTGGTCCTTGTCAAACTTGCCCAGATCCTTAAACTTGCCCATTTCAAGAACTGAATGTTCACTTGCTGCTAACCCCGCTGACAGGCCACTGTAACAAGCTAATCAGGGTTATTCACTTCACCTGTTAGTGGTTTTACTGTTGCGGCTGATTGGTGTTTGTGACAATGGAACAATAAAAGTTAAATTAAGTCTCCTTAGCCTCACTTCCTATCTATAATACAGCTACATTCCCATACTGTGGATTCTCACCCTACTTGCCTATTGCGTGTTCCTCCTTTCTTTATTATTTGCCTACAATAATTACAAATGATTTTTTACAGAAACGCAGACTGATTCCCAGAGCTTTAATACTTTGGAAGTGTAAGATGAACCATAGGACCATATAAAAGATGCTTCACTGAGGACTTCAGTATAATGAATAAGTAAGAAATCTAATGCAAACAGCATTAATGAAAGGACCCTCGGCTAGATTCTAACATTCTAACATTAACACAATTAGTTGTTTATTTATAGACATTAAACGTAGAACCACATGCCATTGTTGGTGCCAACATAGCCATTTAATGATTCTTATTATAGCACTACAACTTCATGCTTCATGTCCAGTGTTGCATTCTTTTAATTCCAGCGATCTGACCACCACAAAGATTTCAATCTTTTCCGTAGTATTCCTGGCTAGATGACTGGATGAGTCAGAAAAACACAGCAATTTCTGTCTTGCTGGGTGCTGATGCATATCTGTGGTGTGTAAAGGGGGATTTTTTTTTTACTTCACAGAAAGACAATGAGAGCATTGGTGCACTAGGTTGTAAATAAGGCTGCGGTATGTTTGTAAGTTGAGTAGAAACAGTTATACTGACCAAAATGTAAATGTCAGCCTCAAATATAGTAGATAAAATTACATCAAAAAGGGTTATAAAGTGAATTACATCAATACTAAGCAAGTCCTTTTGTTCTGAAGAAGAACAAGAAGCATCTAATCAGACAGCTGCTGTGAATAACATTTTGAAAATCCCTTTTGCATCAAAGTATATTTTGTAACAAACAATCTCAAAATGAGCCTGTCTAACGGAGGCCAACACCAGTCTCTCAACACTTCTTTTGGGAATTAATGTGAATTTATACATAAATATCACTTTAATCACTCCCCTGAAGGTTTCTACCCTGGAACAATCTGTCCTTTATTGTTTTGAAAAGAAAAATCATCCGTTGTGCTCAAGCAGACCTCTGAGATCTTTGAAAGTCTCAGCCTAAGAAAGACCACCAGACTCGTGGTGAGAATTCCAGTAATGCTAGGGAGGATTGGTACACGCCTGGAAGCTGAGGCATGTGTACATGTGTGCTGGTTTGCGGGGGTCACGTATTTATGATGAACTGACTTTCTCTGGCCCAGCATTCCTACAGACAGAGTCTATGCAAATGAATTAATTGACAATGCAGTCAGACATGAGGACTGAAGAGAGACAATGCCACGCGTTCCTTGCACTTAGTCCAAGCCTGGCACCTGTCCAAGCTTAAGGACATAGTTTTGCTAAATATAATTCCAATGTGCTGGCTAGCTTTACAAAGAACGAAAGCTGCTGGAAGTAGTAGTAGTATGTCTACGTGATTTGACAGTATTATTGTCAAAATGTTTTGAATTATTATATACTGTTTGTGATTTATTCAGCATATTTGCCATCAAGTAGGGGGCTTGCAATATCATGATATGATGATATCACAAAGTATTAGAAATCAGCAATTTAGTTAGTAGACTATATGTGCAAAAGTATTGGGACGCCTGACCATTACATCAACAGCGACTTTACTGGCACTGTATTAAAAAACATAGACTTCAATATGGAGTTGGTCCCCTTTTGCGGGATTAGCAGCCTCCACTCTTCTTAAAATGTTTCTGTGGGAATTTGTGCCCATTCATTCTGTGAAGCATTTATGAGGTCAGGCATTGATGTTGGACGAGAAGGTCTGGCTCGCAATCTCTGTTCCAGTTCATCCCAAAGGTGTTGGATGGGGTTGAGGTCAGAGCTCTGTGTGGGCCAGTCAAGTTCTTCGAACTCATCCAACCATGTCTTTACAGACCTTGCTTTGTGCACTGGGGCACAGTCATTTTGACATAGAAAATGTCCATATATGTCCAATTTTTGTCCATATAGTGTATTTCTGAACCATTTGTTTATTTATTAAAAGGTTTATTACAAATTTGAACCTGCCGGTGCCAGGACAGCTAGATTCTGCTTGTAGTCTTTTATAATTTTCATCATATTGTTCACCCATAGCAGAGCAAGCCCAGCCATGAGAGACTTGCAACAAATCCACAAATGCCATCATCTGATCCACTGCAAAGTCAATGGTTCATTTTCACATAGTGGAGAAAGTTTCTTTCAAAGATAATTAAGCCAGGCTCTTTTGACCATGGGTGGAGAAGCGTAGGCTGGATTCCAGCCCAGATGCTTTCTCTGCTCTAACATGCCAGTTAAACCTGGCATCTCGCTGAAGAATTCCTTCAAGTTTTGGGAAAGTTTGAGAAGGACTATCACAGTACCATCATAGGACTATCATAGTTGTTTTTTCAAAAAGTCTTTTTGTTTTTGTATACTGGAATATAGAAAGATAAAGATCTGTCATCAGTTTTGTAATACATGTATCCCCAAAAACAGTCTCGCATGCCAGTAGGTGGGGATGGTACTTTGCTCAGGGGTACCTCAGTGGTGCCCCTGGCAGTCCTGTGGTTTGAACCAACAACATTCTGATCACAGGGGAAGATCCCTAACCCCTAGGCCACTAGCTGCCCCAGGAGTCAAGGGCAGTTCCTTTTCTTCCCATTATAATGAGCAATGACTGAATAATAGAAGAGGGCATCAGTGAGCAGGTCCTTGTTGAATGGAGGCAGATGGGCATAACGCTCACATGGATGGACCCAAATGCGGAGTTCCACACACAACAGTTTCTGTGAATAAGGCACATTGTCTAAAAGCGAAGTTCAAAAAACAAATCTAAAGACCACCAGGAAAAATCGTAATCCTTAACAGAAGAAAACAGATCCAAGCAGATGAGACAAGAATTTACGAACAGACAATAACAGAATAAGAACAGAATAATCCAAACTGTCCAAAAGTGATGTCTTCTATGCTTGCCACGCTTCCCCGATGCTGAAAGAAACTACTGTAAAACATGAATGACTCTTGCTGATGTCACCATCTGATATGACTGGCTTGAAACTAACAAGGTCTGATTTTATTGACTGAGCTGGGTGTTACACTGTTCTTCAGTGCCAAACAGCAGAAGATTGCCATCTCCACGCATGGTCTTTGAAAACAAGTCCTCTGGTGATTCTTAAAACAGAGCGACACAAACAGTCCCTCAGGAAACACCGTGATATATGATAACTCAGCTGGAAGTGCTTAGCCTGGTACTCTGACAAAAGTGTTGGAAAATCATTGCAGACTTTGCAGTCAGGCCTTCATTGAGAAAAAAACAAAACAAAACACAAGTACAGACTACAGTATGGACAAGGTTCAGAAATAAAAAGGCTTATTTTCTGACACAATGTCTAACACACTCAAGTGTTTGCTAATGAATTAAATTTAGATGGAAAACCAAACTTTATTTCAACAACACAAACTAATGCAGAAGTGTGTATACATGTGTGGACAGCCAATCAGAATGCAACAGGTAAAATCAGTGTAACTTACAAACTCTCCATCATACTCTCCATCCATATGTGGGCGGAGCTTCTAAGACAGACTATACCCTGAAGGACTATGACACAAACATGGGTGTCTCGTCTCTCGGTAATGGAAAGTAACATGACAGATATTTAAGGCTTCATGAGAATGAAATACAGATGTGTGTCAATAATGTCTTGCAAAAGCATTGCTTCACAGCACGCCATAATATTCTGCAAGAGCAATGATACCCAGTCTATTGCAACCTCAGACCCAAAGTATGCAGAATCCCAGAAACAACACAAAAAACAATAAGCATTTCAAATTACTTGTCAAGATGTGTGTGTGGGGGGGGGGCTGGGACGGGGGGGAGGGGCTTGGGTGGATCACAAAAACAGAGAAACAACAAATGGACCTTTCCCAGCCAACTTGGTGGGTGTGGGTTGGCTTTAGTAGGTCATGGAAGCTTCATTTATTAAGATGTCTTAAACACAGAGAACAGCTTTCACCCTTTTAAACTGAATTACAACAAACTGAATTCCAGCCACTGGCTCCCATGAGTGAGGTCTCCATTCCTGGCTGAAGTGCAGCTTAACTGTTGTTGGACAAAGAAAAGGTGACAAACAGATGAGTTTTCCTAGTCATTAAAGGGCATATAACTTACTTTAAATTAAACAAGCTGTTTTTATGGCTGTGCCTATAAGACTGATGTAAAAAGCCTCAATCCTGATTGGCTCTCCTGTATTGTCCGAACTACTTTTGCGTCCGGTTTGAAATTGTATATCTTTGGTGTGCATGGGCTGCCCAAGGCTGAAAACTGAAGGCATATACGTATGCACTCTTGTGACATCACAAAAACTGAGTATACAATAAGCTGTTTTTGCAGCTTGGCTTGCAACTATAGATGAATGGTACATTTTGAAACTCCAACATCAACTAATTATATCAATATCTTGTTTTAAACCGGGTAGAAAGTTGGTTTGGGACGTTTAAAAAGTGTTCTCCCACTTTACTAAGTAAAAGCTTCCTGGGCTGTACAGTGACTGCCCTGCTGACAAAACTCATCCTCAAAACAAGCATTATGGAAATTGCCACCTGCACTGAACCATTTCCTTCGCTGTTGTTTTTTTCTCCTTGCATGTCTGAGTGGGGGGGGGTTGGTTCCTCTTATGAATGCTTTGTTATGGAACTTCACTTTAAAGCCTGTCTCAACCTGTACAGCACGCTCAACTGCTGGCCCGGAACGTCCAAGTGCAATGCAGCCAAAGGTGCATCTACAGTCAAATGCCATCAATTCTGCAGACATCTAGACTGATTCTATGGAAATGTACAGCGTGAGCATCCAGCGGACCACATCCTCTGCATCTGATTTAATGCAGCTTTTATAAAAGGCTCATGGACTCCAAAGCAAAGTGAGGCTCAGTACGTAACAGAGGAAAATAACATTACAGAGCTGAATGGCTGCAGTGGTTTATTATGACTTGCTCTATTTTATGTGCCAGACAGGACTATATTCAGTTTTGTGAATTAACTCTATCAGTGGTTGAATAAGTGAAGCCCATGACAGCAAATCTGCTTTCAAGCCTAAAACTGAAAGCATGTACTCTAGAGTATTCTTGATGGTCAGTCCAACACAAGTGAGGTCAAACTGCCATGATTCCCTGATTTAAAATCATTAATTAACATTTGATAAATCATAAATAATGATGTGATTACTATTATAATCTATAGCATCAAAATTGAACAACTCTCTACTTCTAAGAGCTTAAAAGTGGAGAGCAATGCTGTTATGAAAAACATAAATGTGATATAATACATAGCCAGAAAATGAACCATTGTGTTCTGCTTCCCAGAGTTTCAGGGGTTTCAAAAATCAGTGGCACTATCAGTGGGTGACTGGTTCATGGGCAGACAACAGAAAAGGATCTATTCACACACGCATGACCTTCAGGTCACTAGCAAATGAGAGAGGTGACTGAGTTTTAAAAGTGCAGGTCAGAGTGCTGGGAAGATTAGTTCTACCTGACATGAAAGAATATGTCAAAAAGGATTGCAACAAAGTGGGGGAAGAAAGAGAGCAATAGATACAGAAAGAGAGAGCGAGGGAGAAAGAGAGAGAGCGAGGGAGAAAGCGAGAGAGAGAGAGAGTAAACAAACAAAACCCAGAAAGCCACCTGACTACTCATCCAAAACCTCTTCACTAGAAAAACTCCGATCATGGCTATTTCATGCATGATGTAGTAGAAGGCAATTTAAAACGCCCAAAAAGACCAATATTATTACGTGGCACCGTTAACAGTATGCTGGAATGTCATTTTGACAACTGACATTACTTGGCTGTAACACTTTGAACACAGGTTTGCAGCACAAACGTCAATAACTTATAGCTTGACTGCAGCTGTGGAAAGATCTCCGCAAATCATACACAAAAGCGAGCCCTCCAGTTCCCCTTTAAAAACGGCTGGAGGCTCTAGCTGTCACGGGAAAAAACTTTGGCACAGTCGCCTGCGCGCTCCTGACAGATTCCCCCGTTAGCTCTGCTTCCTCGTATGAAAACAAAGGAAGCGGAGGAGAGCGGAGCACTTTGAAATTGACCACGTTCTCCCAGCTACAGCAACAGCTCATATCCGCTCCCTTTTGTCCTCGGGACGCCCCCTTCACCCCTATGACTCCGGCAATAAGTGCAAATGTCTACGGCTGACTATCTCCACCTGAAGGAATGAATCTGACGCTTACCTCTCAGACAGAACATAGTCTCCTCTTCAGGCCAGTGCCTGTGGGTGTGAGTCTGAGTTTTAAAGTGTGTCAGAGTTTTCGGAGAGAGCGTTGTCCTCACAAAGCCTGCTGTCCTAATTGAAGCAACTCCCCTATAACCCCCCCCGCCCCCCCATTCCAGTGTGCACTCACTCAGGTTCATAGATACCGTCTCTAACCCCCTCCCTCCCTCGCTCGCCACCTTCACACACTCACTCACACACACACACACACACACACACACACACACACACACACACACACACACACACTGTTGCTCACTCCCGAAGTGGCTGCCCGCCAACTCATGTGCTATGAGAAAGAGCTATTCAATCCTGGCGTATATACTAGTGTTGCTGCACGGTGTCGACTCCTCCAGTGCAACAAAAGGGCAAGAGACATAGAGTCAGAGAGAGAAAGAGAGAGAGAGAAATGTGGTCACCGCTCCCTCTCTCCTAGCTTCAACCCGGACTGCAGCCCAGCTAATTGTTCTCTACTTGGCTGTCAGCACTCGTAGGCTTTGAACACACAAAAAAAATTTAAAAATAGCTAAATCCCCTACACTCAATGGTTTGTTATCAAAACAAGGGCTTACCCTGAGGCCATTGTCCTGGGCTGCCACCAGCCACCACTGCTTAATCCTATGAGTGAAAAACACACATTTTTCACTTTGGGTATGTTCACATTACCAGGTTTAAGGGGACCCAATCCATTGTTTTGCCTCAGACACATAAATATGATCTCAAATCGGAGCCACTTTTAAATCCGATTCCCAGCCATACTACCTTAGTTTAGCCAAACTAGCCATACTAGTTTGTTTTCTTCTTCGCGCATCTTGAACTACCCAGAACTGATCAGAGCTAGTGATCTTTGTTACAGAGGTTTGTGCTGCCGGTCTGTTCATTTGTTGTTATTGTTGTCCTCCATGACGCATGCGGATCATTTACGTGACGGTACTGATTAGGATTTGCACATGCAAGTCATTACAGAGCTTACAAAGACAAATGGGAATCATCAAGACAGAAATATTCATAAATCAGAACTGAGCAGAGGAGCTTGTAATGTGAACATGGCCCGTGTCAGTTACTCTGTCCAAAAGTACCAAATTTGTCAATATTGAATTGTTCATAACAGTGGTCAGAGAAAGTTCTTATATGAAATAATTATGAATACATCACATGCTCCATTCATTTATGAAAACTTCAAGATTCAAGATTCAAAATCTGTTCATTGTCAAGACAACAATATACTCAGTATACAGTGTACTGAAATACCATTTCACACAGAATATCAAAAATGCAAAAATATAAGGCAAGACAGAAATATAAATCTAATACACAGAAATATAAATCTAACTAATTTTTTTGAACAGGACTTTATCTATATCCATATATTATATATAACCATGTTGCATTATAATAGCTTTAATACAGGCAAGGCATAGAGACACATACAGGGCAACTTTCCCAATGACTCAAAACTTGTTTGGCCGAATTACCTTTCTTTTACAGTTATCTACATTTTAATAATTGAACTATGCAGAAACTTTGAAAAAGAATCAGTGTACATGGAAGACAACGCATCCAGAACAACTTTCCAATTGTTTTCCCATGACCAAATTCAACAGCAGAGGGTTAAAATTAGCAGAAGTAACCGGCAGAGGGTGATTCCTTAATGCAATCAATTAAAACCACACTTGACCTCCAACAAGGAAATCAGTTACAGTGTTACAGCGAGACCTCACAAGATCTTTCCAGTTGCTATAATTATCAGTCTCTATTTCCTCAAGAAAACATATCCTAGGGCTGGGAAACTACATGATTTAGAGAATTGTGCAAACATTTGTTTGATACTAATAATACGAATTTGCTATAAGATACTCAGTTCTACCTTAGCTTAAATCTTTATGACTTCAGGTGTCTAATGGCAGTCCTACAAAATAATTGATAGCACACCTTCCAGAAAAATGGACAGGAGGTGGGGTCACATCACTCGACAAAAAGCAAACTTGAGTGGTTACAGTCCTATTTAGGATGATGTGAAGTTTTATCCCTGTTATTCTGTGTATTGGAATTGCAAATCTGACAATACCACATTATAATTACATTACAATAAATTGTTCATAATCCTCTGATATGGCTTCCTACCTATGACTGTTTTCATGTTCATTGTGTGTGTGTGTGTGTGTGTGTGTGTGTGTGTACGTGTGTTCACAGTCATTGTGTACGGTCCAAGGACAGTAGGAGGTTTTCTAAGCCTCTCCCGAGGCCCAGGCCCAAACTGCTACTCACACATACTGATACATTACATACACTCAGCCTTTTGTGTAAACTTGGTCTTAACTGAGATTTAGGAGACCGCTGATGCTCATGGTTTTGGCTCTTACCATTTGTTATCAGGGTGGTGACTGACAAAGCATTGCTGCCACAAAAAACACAAGTACGTACAACCGCAATGTTACCCTATCGAGATAAATTACACCACACTGCACTTTTCTGAGTTATAGAGAGCCTGTGAACAACAACAATTAAGATATAATTACGAATTAATTGGACACTTGATACTTGGATACATATTTTTTTCTTAGCAATTTTGAAATGTTATGGTGTGCACCAGTTCCTCAGGGCAGCTAGATATCACACTCAAAAAATAAAAGAGTTCTCTGTTAGTATTGTGGTTCTTAAAGGAATGATCTTTGTGAATGAGATGCAAGAGTGTGATCTTACTAAAGAAAAATTGGTCGTTTAGGGAACTACAATGGGTCTCCTATGGCATCTCTCAAAACCATTTGTGGCACTATATTTTGTAAGTAGTGTAACACTCACCATGCATTTTGAAAAACGTAATGTAAAATGTTGTTGTATTTCACATCACACACACCCTGACTATAACTTTCTCACCTTTCGTATGAGGGGGTGCGTAGACCCACTCATCAAAATCCTCTTCTGGATCCAGCTGAGGTCTGTACCTGGACCGCAGGGACAGTGAGGATGCACTCAGGAAACTGAAGGCTCGTGGGACGGCTGGAGCCTTCGCTTTTAGCCCGCGGTACCTCAGTGAACCCCACTCTCTTCTCATCTCTTCTAGGATCTACAAACACTCTGATGTTTGTAAAACTGATCAAAACTGGGGCCGGTTCTCTGACTCCTCAAGAAACTCAAAGGTCATTCCATCAGTCCCTCACTGTGCTGAGGATCTGTACTCAAAACAGACTGTTAACACGCGTTTTACGCAGTAGAACATGTCTTTGTGTCAGAAATCTTCACACACTGGCTGTGTAGAGTAAGATAATAAAAAAGGCTGTGGTCAAAGACACTAAGGTGTGTTAAGAAAGAACACTCGGAGAGTGCATTCGCAAACCCAAGATGCACCAGAGAAAGAGCAGATGCTGGACACTGGAATGTGCCTAAGTCAGCAGTTCAAGAGCATCACGCCGATGATATCACTGCAGCCACTGGTACCACCTCCACTGTAGCTGGGCATTTCTTCAGGTATTGCACATCTCTTCTCATTTAAAATCATTTATTTGAAATCCAAAAAGGCTAGTTCCAACCTGACGTTACATGTTCTCACTATAAGAAAAGTTCTTCAGCTCCTCGGCTGTGACCGGTCCATCTTCTATATGAATCCCGACAGAAGATATCACCAGTTTGTGTGTGATTTGGTCTTCAGATGCCACTGTCTTGTCTCTGAATGTCCCTTGACCTCCTCTCGCCCTAACAGGTGTCCCCCATACAATGGAGATATGAAAACACAAAGTCCCTCCCTGACAAGCGGCAGCCAATCAGCTTTAACGATTCATCACAAAGCATCTAAACAGGAAAAGCAAATTCAAAGCAAGATAACAAACAGGGGAAGAAGGCTGAGCCTAAACAACTAGCCCACAACTTCAGATCTCACTCTCTCTCTTTCTCTCTCTCTCTCTCTCTCTCTCTCTAATCTTCAAAAGGTTACACTTTACCAAGGCCCATGCACACCCTATAAATA
>JBBPCX010042845.1:0-15288 GCA_037974365.1 Hydrocynus forskahlii | reverse complement strand
ACTGGTTGTAAATTGGGACTTGGAATGTTATTGCCGAGCTAGCAGTGGTAAACACTAAGCTGCAATATAGCTTTGAATAGGGTTTCTATTAATACAGTTGTAAAGTCTCCTTCAGTACAGATTTCAGTTTGATATGTTTCTGCACATTTCAGTTCATTTTTAACAGAAAAAGGGTAAGTGAGAAGAGTCGGGACTGCATTGTGTATGTAAGTTCGCTTGTGTGTGAGAAATGGCTCTCAAAAGGAAGTGCAAGCTAATTTTACATAGAAGGATCAGTTTTATGGAAACTCATTTTGGAGTTTTGGTTACAATTGAGAGCCTTCACTCTTTTCCCCTAGCTACTGTCAGCTTTAAGTTTAGTGTCGCTGGAGTCTTTCATGTTATCAAGATGGAGAGAACATGGAGAGACCATTTTCCAGCCAGTCGAGTATAAACACAAAGAAGCATAGTCATAGATCTAGTATTTTATCATCACTTGGTCATATTGATCGTTATAAATAGGCGTACATTCGGGGAATTGTGGGCTGATGTTGATATCCAGGTTTTTTTTTTTCCGAAGTCTGTACTGATACCAGCACATAAACATGTTCTATGAAAAATGTTAAGTTTTCCTTGTGTGTTAAATTGGATCTTTCAGAAAATAGGCACTGAAAATATATGTTTTGTTTTTTTCTTTTTTTGCAGTTTCTCTACAGTTTAGAGGCATGTTTTTTACTCTTTATTCTTCAGATAGTAATTGTTGCTGACATCTGGTCTAGTTAGTAGTACACTACCGTGAAACTGTACACTAGAGTGAATCAATCATTTTGTCCCTGATGCTGCTTTTTGTCACATTTTTGTCTGTAGTCATTGTTTTCCATTTTAACACTACCTCCTCTATCACTGAAGTTTTTCTCTTACAGTGGCAGAAAAGTGTAGGCTTTAGATAATTGTTATCTTCATGTGTTCAATACTTATTCCCTGTGTCATTTCACTTTATTTATTATGACTCAACTTGTATACTTAAATGTTCTGATTTCTTTGTATGAATTCAATATTTGATGACTACATCTGCTGGAAATTTTGTGACAATAGCCCACTTAGAAATCCCCTTACTGATAAAAATGCTGTGTCAAATACTTATTTCCCCCGCTGTATCTTCCCCTAAGGCTCCCGGACTGGCTAGCAGCACACCTGACTCTTGTCTCCTATCCCTAGTTAAAGTCCGGATGCGCTCCTCTAACTCTGAAACCTTCTCCATCAGATACGTAACTAACGTACACTTCACACAAGTAAACTTTATGCTAGTGCTAGTGACGGAGAGAGGGGCTGAACCAAACATGCCGCACTCCATGCAGAGAAGGCGCTCTCCAAACTCCAGACTGAAACCAGTCGTCTCTCATCTGTGGGCTGATGACGTTGTAGACCCATGCAAATAGTTTAACAGTCATCCAAAACGTTAAATTAGCTTACTACTAAGTTATAATTAGCAACTAAAACAGTACAAACACGCTCAGACGCTGAGCGGCACCGGCGGCTACACTGCACTAGGTTGTCCGCCTTACGCTATGTTAAATGGTCCCACAGACATTTTCTGCCTTTTACGCACACTGGGATCTTCATTTTACGCCATTTCCATAGAGAGCAAAATAAAGGCACCGTCTGTGAAATGCATGTCAGTTACAGGGTGCAATTTATGCTAAAAGACACTCATATTAGGGACCATGGGGGTGAAAGCCTTTGAATCCCACATGAAATCAAGCATAGCGGTACACAGGGAAAGGTCCTGGGGCTGTGCTGATGCTTGCATTGTTGCATGTAGCAGTTCCGACTCCCTCGCAAATTCTCAGCAGTTGGCTTTTAGCAGTTTTGTGTTACTGCCTGAGACATAAAGGGCTGGGATGCTGTGGGTTCTCCATACAGTGAGCAGGCACCGTTAATTTAAATCGAATGAAGGCTGTGTTCAATACTGGATACTTACATGCTATTCATAAGTATGTCCTCTAATTGAGGTTCTGTGTGAAAGCAAGAAAAAATAACAACAGCAATAGTAATGTGAACATTTTAATTGTTATAAATTAGTCTAGTTTAAATGTATGTTTCTGATCTCATTTTTCCTTCTACATATCTTGAGAAGAATTTCAGGTCGTGTGGGAAAAAAAGGGGAGGGGCTGCTGAATGACTTTCTTATGTTGACCCTCTATTCATTGGTTTCTCTCATTAAGAATCATGAGAGCAACTCTGTTATGTTGTTTTTCCAAACAAAATCATATGGGACAGGACTAATTAATATGTTCTGATTGGTTAATGGTTTAAAACGGCAAATTGAGTTATGTTTTCCAAAGTAGAAGTAAATTGTTTTGACAGTCCTGGGGTCTTAAATCATCTGTGGAGGTCTTAAAATGTATTTAAATACACTGAATTTGACTTTTAAAATGATGCAAGAACCCTGTATTTTATCATCACTTGTAAACTGACCGTTATAAATGGGAGTACAGTTGCTGGCCCTGACTTAACAGCTCCATACTTTGTAGTAAGAGGCAGGAAACCCCAAAGGACATTTAATACCTTTGCCAAGTCTAAACACATCTAACCCATGTCCAGAATAGGCTGTGGAGTATTTAACTTTTGGTTATACAGTAACTCCAGCCTACAGGAATTCATAGATTTAATTAAGCTGTCTTGGAAACCGAATGAGAAAGTTGACACTTTGTGCAGACTGTAAGTCATCTTCCATTACACCACTATAATTCTGCCTGACGATGCTGTGTAGATCAGAATCTGCCTTGCAGACAACTCAACATGCACTTCCTGTTGTCTGTTCATTTGTTTCATTTTTTGTCAATGCATTTGTCCTGCCCTTGTATTTTACTGGCATTCTACCATATATATGTTTGTATGGTTCAAACAAGAACCAGTGTCTGTGCCTGTTTGATATTTGGATCAGTTCTAATGATATAAGGTTTTTTTTATATATTCATCTGCCAAAGTCTGTACCAATGCAGACACAAATACATGTTCTTCAGAAATATAGGAGGTTCACTAGTGTGCAGAACTTATCTCCCTTAAAGTAGGTACTGCAGATATGTGTTTTGTTCTTTTCCATTTTTACTACAGTTTTTAAAGTGCTGGCTCACCCGTCCACTTACTAGTCTGTCAGGCATAACTAAAGAGGTTTGACTTTTAGATTCATGGTTCCAAACAAAATTGTCCTAATGTGCTTTAAAAAAAAAAAAAATTAAAAACCTGTTCATATATTTTTCAGGATGTATTAATACAAGCAACAACTTTGGTCTATTTTGTATTGTTTTTGAAAAAAATCAAATACACAGGTGTTTCTGAGCTTATATGTTTGGTTAGCTGTATTTGAACGCATTGAAATGTGTAGGACAATCAACGGCCAGCAAAACCCTGGCTAGGGAGTGTCTCAGTTCTGCTTGTGAAACTTTTCCTATTTACCTCGTGTCCAATTGTTATTTTGCTCAGAGCAATATGCAGAGCTGTGCAAGGTGACATTAAATATCACGTACATCCATCAAATATTAAAGAAAAGGTGTTCTAATTATATTTATCTTTCTCATTTCCTCTCTCATGTGCAGCTGGGGGGAGGAGTTCAGCCTGTCAAAACATCCTCAGGTTGGTACCATTTTGCATCAAAATGAAGTTTCCTAAGTAGTGTTTAGAGTCCCATCCATTCTAAGGTTCTTTGTGTAATTTAAAAAAACGAGTGTAGCATCTGACATGGTTTAGAATAAGCACCAGACCAAACATGCTTCAGAATAAGGGCTGTTGACCTGATGACCCTGTCATCATAATTGCAAAGAAAGATTCACATATCCAGAGCCACATGAATAGTTGGAACCAAGAGCTTTTGATTACGGCAGTCTAAAGCAATCAGTTTTTAGAATGCAGCTGGAAGTGGCAAATAGCTACCACCACAAACAAAGGGGGCATTAACATCAACACAAGACACTGATCTGAATTAGAAGCATAGACATACTGATTAATTACCTGTTGTCTACGGACATTTGTTTCATGGTGTAAAAAGCTGATCATTGTTACGGTATTTTAGAGTAACCATCATAGAGCATACTGCCAGGACTCTTATTTTGCACCAAATAAAAGCTTTTCTGTGTGTGTTTATTTTAGACTCAAGGTTTGTTTACTCTAAAAGAAGAAGTAAATTCAACAGAAATTAAAAGGAATTCTTCTGTGGCATCACAAGTTTTCTAAACCTTTATTAATTACTCTATCAAATCCAACTGGGTCCATATAAAAAAAGTCTTTTAATTATTAACAATTAAAGAGGTGTTTTACATAAGCATTGTTAAAGCTGAATTCAGCAGTCAGTTGATTTGAACTGAACGATGCCACAAAAATGGTTCATTCAAATACACCAGCCATAAAATCAGCTGCCTAATGTTGTGATTTTGATCCTGTGTGCAGTTCACCACTCGTCCTTCCTTGGAGGCGCTCTTAGTCGTCCGGTCTCTCAGAATTTTATGTTTACCCATTTTTTTCTGTTTCTAACACGTCAACTTTAAGAACTATTTACAACAGATGTCATATATCAGATCTCAGTCTTAAAGGAACTGTAACAAAACCAGTTTGTTTATTTCTGAGGGTAAAATAAGAGATGGATAAGATAATCCTTTAATAGTCCCACAAGTGGGAAATTTGCATTGTCATGGCAGAAATTGGACAGTACAAAATAAGAGCAGCAATAATGAAAAACAACAGAATAAAAACTATACCAACAGTACAGTATAAAAAGTACACTATACAAGCAGGCTGGGAATATAAATATGGATGAGTGTATTGAACAAATATAAATGTGTGTATATATATGTATATATAAACTTAGATAAGTATATCTATGTACACAGCTGTCATGACTTTGAGTTATGCGTGATGACTTTTTGTTGAATGAAACCACACAGTACAAATGCAACACTGAACATGCAAAATTATTATTGCATGAAAATTGATTTATTGTTCACACACTAGTTATGGTATAATAGGTTTTTAATGGGTGCTTTTATGGGTCTAAAATAAGATTGGGGGGGGGGGTGTTTATGTATTTGATCAAATGGTCAGTGAATATTTCATGTGGTGTTTCTGTTATTATATTCTGTTTTATATATATATATATATATATATATATCCTGAATTTATTTGATCAGTTTCACACATGAGTAGATGTCCATTAGTCAGTCTGTATGTCATTCCTGTAAACCAGTTTAATAGGCAAATTAGTAATAGCTTGTTGGACATCCCATAAGACTTTGAAGTACGTCTGTGGGAAGTTATGCCCACTTAGTCAGAAGGAGTATTTGTGTTGCCTGGCTTATAATTGAAGGTGTTCAGTTGTCAGGGCTCTGTGCTGGCCACTGGGGTTCCTTCACACCAAACTCATCTAACCATGTCTTTATGGACCTCACTTGGTGTACAGGGGCACACTTATCCTGGAACTCCTGTTCCAGGGCCTCCCTGAAAGTTTGACTGTTATTTGAACTAAGGGACCTAACCTAACTCCCAGAAAATAGCCCTAGACCAGAAACATTCTTGTGCTTTCCTGCGGGGAGGGCTGTCTTGGCATGCACTGAATCCAGATTTGGTCGCTAGGCTCCCACTATGATTTTCACTATGGCAAATATGTTTCCGCTGATCTAGCAGGGCAGAAATGTTTTTGACTGTATAGACTTGTGGCAGAGGTGGCGTCCTACAACCGTGTTAAAATCCACTTAGCTCTTTAGTGTAACCCACTCTGATGTAGTATTTATCTGGGGAGATTTCATGGCTGTGTTTTATTTTATACACCTGTTAGCAATGGATGCAGCTGAAACACCTAAACTCAGTAATCAGGAGGGATGACCCCATACTTCTCGCCATATAGTGTACAAAGCTGTGATTTAAGGGTGAAGCAAATAATGTGTTGTCTTTCTCAGGGCACAGAAGTGAAAGCTATTACCTACTCAGCCATGCAGATCCGCGATGACGAAAAGCCAGAAATCCTCGTCATCATTGACATCTGAGCAAAAGGAGTGCAATCAGAGGTGTATTTGCTGACTGACTGACTTGATGGAAGGTTATAATTGAGCTTGTAATTATGATGTAAAACTGATTAACTAGAATTTTGTATGCATTAAATGTTTAATGAAACCCCTGAAAATATTTGTTTTCAGAAAACAGTGCTGTGAAAAAGTCTTGAGCCACCCCTCAGTCCTTGATATTTTGCTTTGAATCACCTTGTCGTTGCAAAACTACTATTTTATGACTGTCAAAAAGTCTTATCTTTGGTATAGTAGAATAAAGAAATGGGAACAAATGTTTTACTGTGACAAGCTGCAGGTGGCTAGATGAAGGTGTTCCACTCAGCATCCAGCATGACCACTATACTATTCACTGGCCTGGTCGTCTGAATCATCTGCACTGTGTGGTTCAACAATGAAAAAAACAGATCAGATACAGGGACTGCTCTGAAAATGAGACCCCAAAACTTTCCCTCAAGACTACATACAAGATTGTCTGGCTCTTTAGAAGCAAAACATGAAGGGTTGACTCAGGACTTTTACATAGAATTGTATTTTCAGATTTTTACTCTGAAGCGCTGTCCAATAGAGATGAATACATTAGCACTGAATAGAAACACCCACACCCAATTTTGTCTGGGGATTTTAGAGGGGCTGTAAAAATATCTACCTTCTATAGGCTGCCAGCTCAAATGTAACTCCTGGTTGTCTTGTATATACTGTATGTAGAGTATTTACACTATATACTTTAATATTTGGGTTTCTGAGAGTTATTTATTATTCACAGTACTGCTTAATTTAACAAACAGTACACAACATTTAACTCAAATGTGCCTTGTGGGAAGTCATTTAGAAAGGATTTGCTTATTTTTAGTAAATAATGGAGTGGAATGTTTCGGCATATTTTGGGTTCTTTTTCAGGAAGGCTTGCTTGAACGGCCTGCATTTTAAAATGACTGATGTGAGGTTATGTGAATTGACTGTTATTAAATATAGCATTTCTCCTATTGTTTTATTCCATTTGTCATGTCATTACCTGTACACCCCATTTTTTTTGTTTTAAATCATGGAGAAACCTGCTGACATTCTTCTGCAGAACTTCCTCACACTTTTTCCCCCTTCCCTAACTGCAAGCCCTAATCCAGTAAAGCAGCCTCCATATCGTCCACCATCTTTGACTTTGTCCCAACTTTTCACTTTGTCGCGCAAAGTGGATCACAGACGATGGTGCTGCTAGCATTTTTAACCACATCAGTGTCACTGTTGGACTGAAAATAGTCAATCAACAAAAATATTCAGCCAGAAACTGACCACTGATGAAGGATTAGAGGATGAGCAATAGAAATGATGCAGCATTAAATAAACTATTATCAGTAACTTAACATCTGTAAGGTGGACCAACAGGTTAGGTGTATCTGACAGTGAGTGGACACAGTGTTAAACCCACTGTAGCATTACATTCCACCACAATGTCAGTGTCTGGAGTCCTGACTATTAATTTTAGAGGGTAAAGAGGGGGGGGCTAATAAATGATGCAAAGAAACAGATGAACTACAAAGTTCATCTATATGGTCAGTGTAGCTGTTAAATAAGACAGTAAGTGTAGATACAGAGTATGTGAGCCAGATTAAGTGGTTTATCATATATTAAGACCAATATCGCTCTGATGTGGTATTTGGGAAAACCTTTGTTTTCTCAGATTGGGAACTTGTTTACCTGACTAGTCACATTCATGTTGAAAGTAACCAAATGTCTGAAATGTCTGTCATGGGTATTAACATTACATATTTGTAAATTATTTTGCCATTACCATTATTCACCATTTGTACAGTGTTGCGACTACTTCCAGTTAATAAACTGTGTACTCCATTATTTGGATGTGATGAAAATAGCATTGATGCCATGATAATCACTCCATGGCAGTTGTTTATGTGAGCTGTCTTGGTGGGAAACCACTTTTTCAGATTAAATACCAACCCTCAAACTGCCGCAAAAGCCATAATGCTGTGGGAGGGGAAAAAACGAGTTGCGGGTGTTTGTGTCCTGGTGGGGTAGGGGACGAAAATGTGTCTCGAATATTAATTGCTACTACATAACAACCCTCCTCTGCTGTCCTTTTAATTTAGAGTAAAAGTAATCCAACTATAAACTAAGAAAATGCTTCTAACAAAACCACCACTCTCGCTTTATGACCACACCACTCAATTTCTCAATTAAAAAGAAGTCCCACACAGGTTCTCTTCTAGAATAAAGAGTGAAATATTGCCACAAGAACACAAGCAGTAGTATTTACAAAAAGGATTTTATTCATATAAGACATACATGTTTACAGCTTTAAATCTGAGACATGTCTAAAGATAAAATTACAAGGCTCTTTCAAATCTAAAATTGTAAACTGTAAATATCCTCCCAAAGTCAGTCTAAAATCAAGAGAACAGTTGCTGGATTAAGGACTTAGTTGTAGTCCTGATTATTTTAGTTCAAGCCCCCTTTATATAACAAACTGTAGAATGTGTACAGTGGTGCAGCACGGGGTCCCTCAGCTTTGTTGGTTTTGAAAGAACTCAGATATCTATTTCATATTCTGTCTCCACAATAGCCAGGATGGATTGCAAAAATGAATACAACCCTTGGGATTTCCGCAGTGATTTAAAAAGGCCTGATAGGAGTCTGATAAAAGTTGCTAGGTTACGGGGACGCTGGCGAGACTGACGCCCCTCCGTCTGGCATGTTTTTAGCAGGCATTTTTACAAATTTTATGATTTAATGTACATATTCATCCGACCAATACATAGTATTGTATAGTCTATACATTTTACCATTATTTTCACAATTTTTTTTCTCGTGGCTACTATGGCAAGAACAAAGCAGTCCACCGGCGGGAAGGCGCCCAGGAGGCAGCTGTGGCCATGAAGGCGTACGTAAGAGCGCTCCGCCCACCGGTGGCGTGAAGAAACCTCATCGTTACAGGCCCGGCACCGTGGGTCTGAGAGATCCGCCGTTACCAAAAATCCACGGAGCTGCTCATCCGCGGGCTGCCCTTCCAACGCCTGGTGCGGGAGATCGCTCAGGATTTCAAGACCGACCTCCGGTTCCAGAGCTCCGCCGTATATGGCCCATCAGGAAGCCAGCGATGCCTAACCTGGCGGGTCTGTTCGGGGACACGAACCTGTGCGCCATCCACGCCAAGAGAGTCACCATCATGCCTCAGGATATTCTGCTGGCCCGCCGTACCCGCGGAGGGCGCGCTCAAACGAACTGGGCTTCAGGTCCCCAATACATCGGTTGTTGCGCACGGGGACGTCATGGGGGAACCACAACCTACTGGCTGTTTTGAAAAACGTCTTAGGACATTTCTTTTTGGCAAGACCTTTGGTTCCCCCTCTTAGATGTTTTCTACATTTGATGTTTAATAATCTTTCTATTTTTAATGAGATCTTGTGATGAAAAGGGCACCATAAATAAAATGTATTATTATAATTGTATAATAATAATTATTATTAAATCTAGACTTCAACATAGCTAATTCAACATAATCTACTCCACTCTACCATATTATTTTGTATTGTTTTATGTAGATTCTGTAAATTATCTGCTCTTACGCTTATTCTTTTATCATGTCCTTGAGTGTTTTGAAAGGCGCTTTTCAAATAAAATGTATTATTGTTATTATTATTATTATTATTATTATTATTATTATTATTATAAATATAGACATTGTATGGAAAAATGTGACAAAGGATGAAGATTTTTCTAGTCCGTAAACTGAGGAAGCCCAGGACTATTGCGGCACCACCGTAGGCATGCAGACGTCTTTACAACAAAAGGTAACAAGGTTCATTTTCCTTTCAGACAGAGCGTCCTTATATTAATAATTAATGTCCCATTTTAAGTCAAAAGAATTTTAATTAAAAGTGTCAGTTTTTTACTGGAAAGAACGCTATAAAATACCTTGATGTCTTATGAACATTTTTATGGGAGTGGTATAACTGGTCACATGACCAGAGCAGTGTCTCCATTATTTTTCATTTTTTCTTTGGGTTTAATGTGACGTTGCTTTCTGGAAGGTCATGTTTCATGGGACCTTCCAAGGAACAGAGTAAAATTAGTTATGTGGTTAAATGAGTTTTCGACCTATGCTCACTGTCTTTCGTAGGGCTGACAAAACCTGAAACTAAAACTGAAGGACTATAAAGTGGAAGAGTTCTGTCAGTGGAGCTCCACTCCCTGCTGCCCAAAGATGTCACTGAAAAGTCATTAAAGTTGAAGCCAATCCACGCTGGTGAGATAACCATCCCACTGGTGTTTGGCACACACAAATGTGTAAGTAATTAAAATACTTCTGTGTGACATTATCATAAAGCAATGATACTCCATTATTAATGGGCTAAAATTTGATTTAATATTTCTACCCTAGACTAGCTTTCTGTGGCAACGCCACAGAAGAAGAACCAAACATTTGAAATGAAACACCTTTCTGTATGTCCCTTCTCAGACTTATTTGCTGAGCCAAATCTCATGAAGATGAGGTCTACTGACAGGGCTGCCATGAAAAATCCAATTTCCAGCCTGAAGTCTACCTAAAACCCACCCACAAGAAGCTGAAACTAAACACCAAATTGTGTCCAGGTTTTAAATGGTCCCAAAATACCAGCTTCTGATTTTGTGCACTTGTGTCTGCATTCTTGTGCTTTCGGCATAGTGTCAAACAAAGTGTGTTTTTTGCATTATGGAACAAAAAAGGGAGTTCCAAAGCGCCCCACAAACGTGTTTTATTTGGAAGCACACTGGTTTATAGTAAAACCAGACAAAACATTGGCGTGAGCCCTTGTTAGGACCGTTAAGTAAGAGTGAACCCTGAAAAAGACCAGAGCAACACACATATGCATGCCTTCTGTTAACCTCAATCACAGTGTGTTCACATGGCAACTGAAATTCCGTAAGGGTTTTAGGTAATGTTATTTTGTAAATTTGATTTTAAACACAGTGCCTCTGCTTAGAAATTCTCATCACAAACATCATAGTCACATGATCCTGGAAATGAAGGAGTCCATACACAATTTAATATCAGTAGACTTTATTTAGAGAGCACTGTTAGTACAAGTAGCAGCCCTAAATGCTTTACAAACAAGTGATACAGTTCAACAAAAGGAATTTTAATAATAGATATAAATGATTAAAAGATACTTGGCAAAAAAAAAAACATTCATTACAAGCAGCAAAACTTTGGAGTGTATAGAATAACTTTGTCCAAAGAAGGCAGAGAAGACATTTTTGTTTTTTTCATCTTCATTTGGTCACAGCAGCTGTCCTGTACATTTCACAATGTACTTTCGTGATGGACAAATCAGTAGAAGTGCTAGAAGGTTAAAAGGTTCTTACATTAAGCTACATTAGAAGTAAAATATTTTTCGCCTTTTCCAGAACGTTGCCATATTAGAATTACTTGTTAGAGTGACTATATGCAACATTTTCTGACATAGTGACTTGAAATGGGTTCTCAGGGCATCATTGAAAACATACCCCTTGTGTGTGGGGTTGCCTTAAACATATAAACAAGCAATATCAAGTGGTCGATGTGGAAGAACAAGAAAAAAAAAATAGAACAAGTATGGGATAACAAGCTCTCAGGAACATGCTTCTGTAACAAAATCTGTCTCCAAGGCTTTCAAATAGATTAAACATCTGTGAAAACTTTGCAGATTCATACTCGAATTATCTAAATGCTGCTTCTCCCAAACACTACCTACGGTAATCCTGTTCATTTCCTTGATATTATATCCTTTGCCATCAGTACGATAGTTAACAATGAACTTCCTCATCCTTGTACTCACATGTTAGGACACAGTACGACTTAAGTTTCATAAAAACAAAACATAGGGTTGACATTTTATAAGAATAAGCGGTTTATTGTCCTCTTAAACTCTGTCATAGGCACATCATGTGTTACCTGTTGGGTAACATTGCAGATCCAAAAAACTCCTGAATACTGGCATGTGTGTAAACGTAACTAATTAGTTTAATTACTGAAGTAGACAGCGCAAAAGGCTTCAGTCAGTTATAACTTGATCCTGCCAAGATCTAACGTGATTCAACAATACTGAGCATAAAGCATGACAATCAAGGATAAAATTTATTTTACAATGCCAGCAGGAACATTGTCTTACTGTAATTCAGCAGGATATACCATCTGCAAAGCGGGAAATAATTTCCCTTCCAAATATTTTCAAATCTGGTAATAAGTTCATTTGACGACAATATTAAATGAAAAAGAAAAATCATTTTACATAATAAAAAAAAATGTCAAAGTAAAAAAGGAAACATTCTGATATTGATCAAACTATCCATCATTCTACCTTTTACAAGCGGTAAGGCATTTTCAGATATCCACCTATTCAGCCTGCAGCTGTTTAGCCCCAACCATTCATGTTGGAGTGATTCTGCTTGAACTGCTGTTGCCATAATTGAGGGCAGGCAGGGTCTCAAGATGTTGCAAATGGTCATGTGGAGATGAATCAAATAAAAGCGCACAAATGTGGTTCTGAAATGGTAATACGAGGAAATTTGGTTACCCTTTAATTGATACTAATTTAACATGGTTTACATTTACCTCTTTCTCTCTGTTTTCTTTTTCTCTCTTGTTCCTCTGTTCTTACTGATTGCAGTACAAAGGCTACCTCTCCTAAACCTGACCTAGCAGAAAGGATAGCAGACTACGTTTACAGAAAACAAGATATAATAAAGCCTCATTTACCTGTTCATGTCTTAGTTACTTTACATGATACTGTGACATCAGTATGCTAGTAAATTGATTTTACTGAAGGACATTTATAAGGTTACATAGGTCTACATACCGGTACACACACCTACTTGAGTCTTTTATGACAGCTGACCTATATTATGACAATAATACACAACTACACAAACGTATTTAAGTTCTACTTTGTGGACACTTAGGTCTACATAGGTCAATGCCAACTGTTATGAAAGGCTTACGTAGATGTTATGGAGCTTTATAAACACTATCCTACAGACCAAATTGCTAATCCACATAATAGTATGTTATGGCAATATTTTGATTGCTAATGCAGCCAGCTACAATAGCCTGTAGACTGAACTAGCACCACTGTAGCTGAACTACAGCATGCTCACTAAGCTAGCAATATTATGAGCAGTCTAAATGCGTAAATAAAAAGATCAAGGGGATTACATTATACAAGAAAAATCAGTTCACTGCCTATGTAAACATTTATATCATATCTATGTCTTATGTTACACACTGGGTGAAGCAGCAACTCATTCAAAGCAAAAACTAGTGAGCAGGTAGGATTGTGGGCACACTTAACTGAGAACCAACCCAACCCGATCTCACGAGTTTTCGTGAAGCCATCACAATTTACAATGTAATCAAAATACAAGCTGCGATCATGCTTTAGGGCTTTTTTCGTGGTAGGACAATGCTTCACTAGCCTATGTATCTTAATACACAGTGTGTAACACCGACAGTATCTGTGCTAACTGGTGACTGTTAGGGTTAGGGTTAGGGTTAGGATTAGGGTTAGGGTTAGGGACTTTTCCCCTTTCAACCTGTTTCAACCACAAAAACGATAAGGAATCAACTCATTATTTCTCTCCTACTGTCCCTCAGTCACCAGTTAGCGCAGATCCTGGCGGTATTACGCAGTGCGCATTAAAATACATAGGGTAGTGAAGCGTTGTCCTAGCACGAAAAAAGGCCTAAAGTGTGAGCACAGCACGTATTTTGATTACATTATATATCGTGATGGCTTCATGACAACTCGTGAGACCGCACTCACCAACCCTGCCACTGCTGTTTGGTAGTCTTTGGAAGCTTTTCCGCACAACAGTTTTTGTGAGGACATCACATGTTCACACTGAGCTAATCTCAAACGATCAGGACCGTTAGGAAAAGAGCTATTTTCTGGTATGGAGATTTCCAAGTACACGCTTTAAAATTGAAAGTGCTCCCACCCAAACCATTCACCTATGATCTCTACTACAAACACAGACACTCATGGCTTATGTCGAGGCAACCCAGTGTTTTTCTTCCAGACTCTGTGGAGACACAGTGACTCTGAGTCATTCAGTTCATTTCTTCTTGTGCCAGTACAACCAGGTGAACACGATTACAACAATGATGAGTAGAACACAAACCACTGCCAGTGTAACAAGCATTCCATGAGAAGAATCATCTAAAATGAGGAGAAAAGCAAGGGGAACAATTATTTTTGCCCATGAGTAATAATTAAAGAGCTTATCAAATATTTTTGTTTCAAACAATGATGTCCAGTGATGTCATTTCCTCAGAACTTTCACTTACACAAAGACTCTCTTGCCTGTAAAAATAAGTATGTAGCTGGCACTTGTCAAAGCATCATCCACATAAATGCCAGGACCATCCCATAGCGCATTCCTGGTTCTATCTCTTCCTAGGTATGCAGCTCAGCCAGCCACATAACATAAAAGAAAAACAATAAAACTGGATTGTACTCATACTTTTTTTAATGTTATGAGACTGGCATTGTGGTTCATAAAAAGGCTAAATATAGCTAAACAAGGCCGGATGGAACCAAATCAGGTTCTTCTAAGCGTTGCTCCAAAGAACTTTACAAAGAGCTAATTAGCACCCGATTAACACTTTGCGCCTGTGCTTCCAGCCACTTCGGCAATTCTAGATGGAATGTTATTAATACTAGAGATGGAGTGTCTAGTTGAGGGTAAATTCAAGAGTAGGGCATTTCCTTTGCAGTCAACCTTATGAGCTGAACTACAGCCTTTAATTTCCTGCCCTTACCCTCTCTAATTTCCTCCCACTTACTTATTTGTTCATATATTTTGTGCCACAAAGTGTGAGAGAAAAATCAATATATGATCAAGGTTGTGAAGCGAGGCCTGAGCCACCAGGACACAGTGACATGATTAAATCAAGGTTGTTATTTATGCAAACCCTTTGTTTCTGAGCTAAAGAGTCTCAGATAAGGTGTTTTGTTCAGACCAGAAAGCTTTTGTTCAGGGCCGTTGTCATGGAGCCTCACTGTGAGAAGCAATAACATAGGTTCTGGCTGGAACCTCTTCAGGGGGAGGCGACATGGATTCTGCTCACAAGTGATAAGGTGAATGGTCATCTTCAGAGTATAAGACCTCTAGGTCCAGTTTCTTTAGAGAGAACTTCCGAATCTAGGATGAATAACTCTCTCCTTCTTAAGAAGAAAATAAAGTCTTTGAACTGAGCGAAGAATCTTTTGTCAGTTTGATG
>JBBPCX010042824.1:0-15289 GCA_037974365.1 Hydrocynus forskahlii | reverse complement strand
CTTTACCACACAACAGTACAGTATAAAAAGTACACTATACAATACAAATAATTCAAAAATATTATTTTAGACATTTATGTGTGTGTGTGTGTATATATATATATATATATTTATACATATGATTTTTTAAATTTATTTAATTTTTTTATTATTTGTTTTCTATCATCTTGGTATTTTATGTACTCAAACAAAAGTTAAAACAACTTTACACTATTAATTAGTGCTAAAACAACAAAACTCATAGTACCAATCCCAGTACATTTTCCTCATGTTGCCAGGTTTTACTGTATTGAGAAAAAAATTCTTAACATACCCTGGATATAATCAGTTCTGTAATACAGAGACCAGCTGCATGTCTCTTAATTAGTCCCATTTACTGCAGCACAGTGTGTGTGAATCACCAAACAAAAATTTTGTACTCATTGCATGAATATATTATTTAAAAATAGAGCCGATGGTGCAGTAAAGTAAAGTAAAGCAGTCGCCTGTGAACACAGCACAGCACACAGTGTGAACAGTGTGAAATTCTCTCTCTGCATTTAACCCATTAACCAAGTGGAGCAGCGGGCAGACAGGAGCACAGCGTCTGGGGAGCAGTGTGTGGTGCTACTTGCAGTCATGGGATTCAAACCCACAACCTTCTGATCACAGGGGCAACTCTCTAACCACCAGACCACCAGCTGCCCCAAAAGTCCTCACATGAACAGGGACCAGTTTTTAGTGAGTTCTACGTTGATGGTGTGAAGTGAGTAAACTGTTGAAATAGGAATTTCCAAGCTCCTGGTAGAACATTTCAATTGGAACGCCCCCCCTGAAGTCAAATTTCTGACAAATCTCTGACAAGTTCTCTATGCATCAACAACCGAAACCTGGAATGAACAAAGTTTACTGGCAGAGTTTAATGCTTTATTCTGAGTTTAATATGTGGACATGTTGCTCCGGGGTTTGTACCAATTCTGGTCAAATGATACATATATTATGTAATTTAGACACCAGTTCAAGCATGCTGGATCACACACACTGCTAACACAAGTGTACTGAAATTTAGTATCAAATGGTACAGTTAATTCTATATGCACTTGGATACCCTGTCATAATTAAGAAAGAGAGAGAGAGAGAGAGAAAGAGATGTAGAGAGAAAGAAAAAGATGTAGAGAGTGTGAGAGACAAAGAGAGAGAGAGAGACAGAGAAAGAGAGAGAAAGAAAGAGACAAATGGAGAGAGAGACAGAGACAGAGAGAAAGAGAGACACAAATGGAGAGAGAGACAGAGAGAAAGAGAGAGTGACCAACGGAGAGAGAGACAGAGACAGAGAGAAAGAGAGACAAACGGAGAGAGAGAGAGAGACAGAGAGACCAATGGAGAGAGAGAGAGAGAGAGAGAGAGAAATAGAGAGAGAGAGAGAGAGAGAGAGAGAGAGAGACAAATGGAGAGAGAGAGACATGGAAAGAGAGACAGAGACAGAGAGACAGGGAGAGAGGGAAAGAGACAGAGAGAGAGAGACAAACGGAGAGAGAGAGAGAGAGAGAGAGAGAGAGAGAGAGAGGGAGAAAGAGAGAGAAAGAGAGTGAGAGAGACAGATGAAAGAGAGAGAGAGAGAGAGACTGGCCACCTGTTTAAAGACAGAGAGTGTAAATTAAAGTATGTGTGAACAGCCCCTCTACTGGTGTCACAGACTTGATTCTACACACACACACACACACACACACACACACACACTTAAATATCTCTGTTTCTCACATACACATGCACTTGTGTGTAACTTCAGCAGACACTACTTACAAAAGGAAAGGACTCGAAGGAAAGGATTTCAAACGAACAAGAATAGCTGTCTTATTATTCACCCTAAAATACTTCCACCCATACTCACAAAGACCCGGCATGCTTTACTCCTCAAAAACGGAAACAGTTGAAACAAATTAATGAACAAGAATAGCTGACATGATTCTTCTCACACACACAAATGACTTTCAGCTTTAGCAGAAAATTGCAAACACTCCTTTACAAAAGCCTAGATTTCAACACGCACTTACAACAGTCTAATATACAGCGCTCATTTAGCGTAGTCTAGTTTACAATATCCATTTACCAGTCTAGTTTATAACACTCATTTTCTGTAGTCTAGTTTACAAGACTCATTATAGTCTAATTTGCAAGACTCATTTATTATAGTCTAGTTTACAAGCCATATTTATTATAGTCTAGTTTACAACACTCATTTACCATAGTCTAGCTTACAACATTCATTTACTATAGTCTACTTTACAACACTCATTTACTATAGTCTACTTTACAACACTCATTTACTATAGTCTACTTTACAACACTCATTTACCACAGTCCATCTTACAACACTCATTTACTATAGTCTAGTTTACAACACTCATTTACTGTAGTCTAGTTTACAGCACTCATTTACCATAGTCTAGTTTCCAACACTCATTTACCATAGTCTAGTTTACAATGAATTTACCGTAGTCTAGTTTACAACTCATTTACCATAGTCTAGTTTACAAAATCCATTTACCATACTCTAGTTTACATCTCATTTACCGTAGTCTAGTTTACAACACTCATTTACCATAGTCTAGTTTACAACATTCATTTACCATAGTGTAGTTTACAATATCCAATTACCATAGTCTAGTTTACAACACTCATTTACCATAGTCTAGTTTATAACTCCCATTTATCATAGTGTAGTTTATAACTCCCATTTATCATAGTCTAATTTTACCGTGCAAATAGTAAAATGTACTTATGTGAGCAGTGGAGCGCAATCATACTTCGCATCTTCTCATGGAAATGCATTCTAGTTCATTTCCCACAGTTTACAGGGCTTACTAACTGTAGTCTTTTAAACTCTAATATAGTTTATGCTTGAATAATTAGAATTTTCAATTAAATTCTATTGTCAATTGTTTCAATTCCAGTCTGTATTTAGTATATATAATTTACAATTTCTTCAGTTTAGTTCACAGTAATCATTTACACCACTCGAGGTTACAGCAGCCCCAATAGTCTAGTTTTCAGCTATGTGCAAGTTTCAGACTGTAGATCCCAATTGGTATTAAAAGTATTTGTGTCGAGGGATTCCAATCAAGGATAAATGTGCTGGAGTCACGGTATGAAAGTCCAGTAAAACTGAAAGAAAAAATTAAGCCAAAAGGCTTGAGTCATGCACAACTACAGTTAAGACAGATACCTGGACGTCCCGAGTGACAAAATAGTTTTGATTGATATGACTAACACATGGGGCGGAAAAATGTGTCAATCTGTCAATTTATGGAAAAACTCCAAAGTGAACAGCTGGCTTATGTGCTGCTGCTGGTAACACATAATGCAAAAAGACTTCTTGCTACAGTCTATACAGCTGGAGCTTCACCTTACGTTGAGGAAAATATCTGGAGTTAAACGTTATTCAAGCTGAAACAAATCATTACACCGCAAAACATTCCCAATAATTTACCATATGCATTTAAAACAGTCCAGCTGACAATGTTCATTTACTACAATCTACTTTACAATCCTAATTTACAACAGGCTGGTATATGATAGTTACAACATAGTTTACAGTCCACACTGACAACAGTCTCATTTACAGTTCTCATTCACAACAGTCTGGATTACAATACTCATTTACAGTAGTCAAGTCTATTTGCTACAGTCTCTGTTACTATATTAATTTATTATTGTCTAGCTTATTATACTCAGTAGTCTAGTCTTGTTCAAAGATAGGCAGAGGCATGTAGCATTTACAGTGGTCTTGTGTAAAATACTACTTTACTAGGAGTGTAACAATACATTGAGCCTATGATTCAATTCACAATACAGATTTCACGATTCAACATTCTAATGATATTTTGGAAAACACCAAATTCAAACATACTAAGAGCACACGCAACCTACTAACGTCGTAAGAGCTGGGAGGCAGTAGGAGTGGGTTGTTGATTGGTGCTGGTCATTTTAGTGTATTTTGGTATTTAATCAAGACCAGAGACCAGAATACTGCAGAAATCTGCCTGCAGTACCACGTTTAAAATGTCAATTAAGTGCAGAGCTATCACAGCAATCAGAACAGTCATGCAATAAGACTTTACTGATGACCACACACACATCCAATACACCAGGGTAGTTTCTCATAAGTGCAATATTACTTAAGTGCAATTTTTCTGATGCAACACGTGTAGTTTTTTTAGGTGGAATTATTGCTACTGGGCAAAATGTGCAATTTAAAATGTGCAATTTTTCTGGTACATATCTACTGTTATTGACAATGCCTATCACTCCATTTTGTACCTGTATGTGTGTGTGTGTGTGTATGCATGTAACTACAGTGTTCTTATATTTAATTATATACCCATTCTGTATAGATATATATATAATCATTGTGTACATACATACAGCTTGCCTAAGTCTACATTTAGCTTACATATAGTTTACATATACATATATGTATATATTTTACAATATAGATGTCGATATTTATATTTCTAGATTGTATAGTGTATATTTTATACTGTACTGTTGACATAGTATTTCATTCTATTCTATTGTTTTCTTAATTTTTGCTGCTCTTAACTTTGTTCTGTCCACTTTCTGCTGTGACAAAGCAAAATTCCCACTTGTGGGACTAATAAAGGTTTATCTTAGCTTATAACAAGACACCTGTGTAAAAAGCATATTTTCTTTTAGTATGTTTCAATGAATGTACACCATAACTACAGCCTCCCAGTTAGGGGTGGGCGATATGACCTGCAATTGTTATCACTGTATTTTTCACTTTGTGAATGGTCATGGTATTATACCTATATGAGAGGAGTAGCATGTCCTCTAAGTAAATAAAAATATTTTGATAGTATATTAAGTACATGGAATGTATCATATTCAGTTGAGAGACATGGGAGAGTATCAGCACCATTTATTTAGAAAAAAGCCTGAAAATGTTGGTATTATCTCTTATTTGTTTCAACGGAACTACAATGACCGGTTTTGCTGTACCAAAAGAAGAACACTTTCGTGGTCACATGGTGGCTGAGAGCCAAATTGTGTGAGGGAACACAAAAACACACAAATGAAAGCGTCAGGGCACACAGCTACTAAAACAGTGTATTTTAATTACCTTTAGAACCCTGGTTTAAAACCATTCATGCATTACTCATTCTTTTGACATAGTTCAAGCTTTCTACAATGTTTAAGTCTCATATCCTTTTTTCAAGCACAACCTAGCCAACATGATACAATGTTTATTTTTTATCATTTAAGACAAAAAAATATGTCTTTTTAAAAACTCTCTATTTTCTCTTTTTTACTGTAAAATTCTCTCTTTTTTACTGTGAAAAATCCACAAATATACATATTAAACATTTTGGAAGTCTTCAGCATACATGCACATTAGTATTATAATACATTGGAAAAAATGTTTCAAAAAATCTAACTATGCACAACTATTTACAGTCAAAAGTAAGTTTATATTCCAGGCAGGATAAATTCATTTACAGTTTCTATCAGTCTGCATCATACTTCAAAACTATCAACAGTGGGACACATGCCGCTTATGCAAACCTCCACGCTTTCACATACACACACACACACACACACACACACACACACACACACACGTGACTGGGCTTCTCACACCCCGTGTTTGGTCCACTTGTTTTTACAATCCGAAATGAAAACGCATTTTGTTATTTTGGCTTTTCAAATGAACAAGATTCCATAAAGTTTATATATACTTTATATAGACTTTCTTAGTGCCACAGGTGGGAAATTTGCAATGTTTGAGATCTTCAAAGCCTCAGCTGTTGACCCAAACACACGGAACCTCTATATAAGAAAGTACATTTGTATAAGACGATGTTTTAGCAGCGCTGAGGGTTGATATGGAGGATTTGCTTCATTTTTTTCCCTTTCCTTTCAGTATCTGATAAAAAGAATAACCTTGGATATTTTCAGAATCAAGGTGTGTTTAATAAAAAAAAATCAGACAACAGATCAACCAGTTATATCTATTTTATAAGAAAACGTATTCAGACTGAAGCTTTGAAGAAAATCCAATCTTTTATTTTTTTTATAAACAGGCAGTAGTAGATTTAGGCGGTTGACTTCTCGCGGTGTTAATGGTAAAGTGTAATCGTGGCACACAATCACACCAGTAATGACTATGGTAGTCCAGGGCTTGTCTGGGTTAGCTAACTTTGCTACTAGTTTCCAACCGCTTTATCAGTTTTAATTAATTGGAGTGTAAGTAATTTCATTTTATTTGGTCACTGATATTTGATCACTTTCCAACTACAAAGCTGCAACACTCCTTTATGTTTACTTGGTATCAGAAAGACGATTATGAGATTTTTCTCTTTACTTGTGTCTGAAAATTTACTGTATGATTTCAATTGACTGTACACTGTACTTTACGTGCTTTCAGATCAATGGGAAAAGTGTTCAAACTTTCGCAATGTGAGCAATATGTTACAGTTTAATAAACAATACGACTGTTTTCTAGAGGATTGTATATATCAGTCATGGATGTGTGGCACCCACTGAAGTTCTGCTATGTTCAAAGCATTTGCATTATATGGCATAATACCCATTTTCAAAGATACTGCCACATTTTTTGCAGGGCGATATTTGAATGTTATGATGCATTTATACACCCCTCATTCACAGTCTAGTCTATAATAATCATGTACAATAGTCTAGATTATAGTAATCATTTACAATAAGCTAATTTATAATAATCATTTACAATAGTCTAGTCTATAATAATCATTTATAATAAGCTAGTTTATAATAATCATTTATAATAGTCTAGTTTATAATAATCATTTACAACAGTCTAGTTTATAATAATCATTTATAATAGTCTTGTTTATAATAATCATTTACAATAGATTAATTTATAATAATCATTTACAATAATCTAGTTTATGATAATCATTTACAATAGGCTAGTTTATAATAATTTACAACAGTCTAATTAATAATAATAATTTACAATAGTCTAGTTTATAATAATTATTTACAATAGACAAATTAATAATAAGAATTTACAATAGTCTTGTTTATAATAATTATTTACAATAGGCTAAATTATAGTAATCACTTACAATAGTCTAATATATAATAATTATTTACAATAGGCTAAATTATAGTAATCACTTACAATAGTCTAATATATAATAATTATTTACAATAGGCTAATTTATAATAATAATTTTCAATAAGCTAATTTATAGTAATCATTTACATTAGGCTAATTTATAATAATAATTTTCAATAAGCTAATTTATAGTAATCATTTATAGTAGGCTCATTTATAATAATAATTTACAATAGTCTAGTTTATAATAAATAATTACACTAATTTGTTATATACCAACCCAACAAAGGCCAATAAGAAATCCCTGTATAAATATTATATTAAATATGGTTAAATTTATTCGAGCATGCTATTATGATTCACTGGTGAGGTTGAGGCTAACACCAGGAGCTCAGAGCCTCAAATGTGTTTGTTGGGTGAATTTTTGCAATTGATGATGAGGCTACACAGATTTCTGCCTTCATTTCTGTGATAAATAAAATAAATCCAGCTTGTTAATGTTACACCCTGAGTGACTGCATGACTCGTACTTGAACGAGAGACTACAAGTGCGGCTTCTACAGCAACATGTGGCGCACGAGTAGCTGCCTATTGATGCAGCATTCTCCTTACTGAATTTATTCTGAACCACAGTAATAAATACACTTCATTTAAATACATTCTCGTGGTGATATTAGTGATTACACTGTTTTTAAGGAGTGATTTTGACACTATTCAGACGCTAATATTGAGAATATTCAAAGCCTGTAAAATGCCATTCAGACCAGTCCCACCCTTTTACTATAGTTTAGCTAACAATACTCAAACATAACCTACTTGATATATATATATTTGTGTGTGTATATGTGTAACACACACATCTGCTTTTCTCATCGGCACTGCTACATACAGCATGTGCTCAGTATCAAGATTTCAAGGAATCAAGTGACATGAGATGACGAAACTGGAGTCTCATTCACGGCACACGTCTGATATCTCTTAGACAGACACACACACACACACACACACACACGATCCGTATCTGTCCTGTCTGTAGTTTTTCTGTTTGTAATTGACACACTTGTGGACAATACAATACATGTATTTAGTGTGTATTCAGTAGTCTGCGATTACAGCCAGCCTAACAAAAGCATGGTATTTTATTTGAGTTATTCTCATTTATAGCTCGCTGTATCAAAAAATAACAATCAAAGTACAGGTTCTAAAGATTCAGCCACTGTGTTAGTAAGTAGAAGATGGGATGTTTTATTAGGGTCTGAATTTAAATTAGCCGAAGTTCTTATCATTTTGTTGTAGTGTCTACAGTCTCGTTTTGAAGAAAGAAAACGGTCCTTTTACATTTTTGCCACGTTTCTATCATTGTTTGACATAAATCACTGTTTACATATAGTTTACATATGCATATATGTATATATTTTACAATACAGATGTCCATATTTAAATATTTCTACATTGTTTAGTGTAGATTTTATACTGTACTGTTGATATAGTATTTTATTCTATTCTATTGTTTTCTTAAATTTTACTGCTCTTAACTTTGTACTGTCCACTTTCTGCCGTGACAAAGCAAATTTCTCACTTGTGGGACGAATAAAGGTTTATCTTATCTTACCTTATCTTATAAAAACAAACTAAAAAAGAAGTGCAAAGGCTTAAACTACCAATACAGATTACAAATCAAATACAAATACAATTAACTTACAGTGTAATTAAATAGTTTCGCTCTACATTTTAAGGTCTGTTTATGACATTCATATGGGTTTATGTAGCAAAAGCAGCTGTAATGACTTTCTACATGGCATTTTTACCCTTTTTACCCATATTTATCCCTTAGAATTAAACAGGCTGTTTTTATAGCAGGGTGTTAAGACTGAAATCTGTAAATGACCTCTGTTCTGGTCAGGTACCGTCATCCTGAAAACAGTGAGGGCTGAAACACTCCTTAGAACTTCGTTGCAAATGTTTACATACAGATTCAAAATCTTACATTTCACCAAGATAAGATAAATCTTTATTTTCATTGTCACTTTTCCAAGGAATAACAAAATTTAAGGTGCAGTCGACTCAGTGTGAGGCATATAGTTAAAGGCTGGAATAAAATAACAATCGGATAGTAATAGCAGTACACAAATGAATAGTAATAGTAGTATACAAAAGCAAGGAACATCTCATATTACCCCTTCACGATACCAACTATGCTTTAAACAGAGTAAACATTACATGACATTTTTCCTTTGTAACAACAGTAATATAGTGAGTAATACAGTAATACAGCCGGTGATATGGCTATATAATAATATAGCAGGTAATCACTCTCTAATTCGAGGGGTTAACCTTTAGTCCACAGGTATGACAGGCTTTTTCATTTGCAGAAAATATTCCGTTTTGCACTTTTTGAATCTCCATCCACACAGCACCGTCATTAGACTCCCTGTAAGCTCTCTACTGTGCTGTCTCACTTAAAATTGACATTCTCAGTGAGTCAGCCTTGTGATTAGTTCACAAACTCTGTAGGTTTTTAAAAAAACACTTTTAGCAGGCTCTCAAGAAGCATTAACTGAATTTGCTCACAGTATATACAGCTCTGTAAAAAAATATATGAGTCCACTTCAGTTTATTTTGAAATCGGCATCTATGAATGTGACAACCGTTCCATGCCAGTGTCTGTTAAATTCCTACACAAGCACCTCATTCTGCTTTATGAGGGACTGATTAGTGATCACCTGAATCACATCTTATTCAATGAGGAAAAGTATAAAAACACTGCTGTAATCGACACTCTCCTCTCACAATGAGACCAGTTGGACTGTAAAACACTACTAGAAGTTCGTCAAAGGTAATTAGTGCCATTTTGTTTAAGCGTGAACAAGAGATTTGTTTTCTTTGAATTATTCGAGTTCTGTAAACACTGCATCATTTCTCTTGTTTTGATGTTTTGTCATTTCCTTTAAAATGACGCTTTAAAGAACAATATTTTTATTCGGAAATTAGGAGAAATATTGTCAGCAGTTCTTAAAAACAAAGGAAAGCTGTTCAGTTCAATATCTGCAGCTATTAAAGATCAAACCTGAGAAACTGAACATTTTTGCAGTGGTCTGTTTTTTTTTTCCCAGAGTTGTATGCTTTCTCTCTCTCTCTCACACACACACACACACACACACACACACACTCACACACTCACACACAGTTCTCATACCGCTCTTTTGTCTTGTAATGATGGCTTTAAAAGGCTTTTTCAGAAATCATTTTCACAATTCAAGAATCTTTGAAAGCCTCTGTATTGTTATTGCTGTTGTTGTAAAGTCAAGTCCACTTACATGATCATTTTCAATGATTAATTAGGCATCACATGACTTAATCCGTCATCAAAAAAATCACTAGGTTGCCTGATTACTAAAATAATCATGATAGTGGCAGCTCTATTCTCTAGTCATGTATCATTTTCAGAACTGTCTCTTACGTGAGTGCTTTTTTTGTTTTCGGTATTATCTTCTGTAAGTGAATAAAGTGAGAGACAGCTGCTTCATATCCTATGGGACCAGTGTCATGACATATAGGGGTGTCATCAGATCTGATACACACACACACACAGACACACACACACACACACACACAATAGACATTTATACATTTAACTTGCCAGTACATGAGCATGTCCTGCTGAATGTCATCACGGCCATAAAAAATTCTTATTATATTATTTTTTTTCAATGCCTGATCTTACCCTCTGTATTTACTATAGTTTTTTTAATTGAAACATGGAGCTCATGTAAAAAAAAAACACTTTGTGGACCCTGAAGGTTAGTTTTCGTTTTTACAGCACACTTTTTGTCCAGAAAGCGTATGAAAACAAACACCCATACACACACACACACACACACACACACACACACACACACACACACACACAAACACACTCACACAGCCAAAAGAGCAAGCGATAGGCTCTAGGTGCACCACACACCACGTGCAGATCTGGCAACCCGCTGCTGGAGTAAACGGCAAACACTGAATCCGGCAGCAGCACCAAACGCCCCCAAATAAAAACAGCTTATCCACGGTTTCTCTGCGGCGATCGCATTAACCCTTTATTCAGGGTGGGACGCTTCGCCTTGTTAACGATACAGACTGGAATAACACATGTTTATAATCGTTAGTGGAAACCCCAGAGGGAGTCGTTAACGTGCTGGAGTCGCTTCACTCCAGCTCAAAGGAACGTGGATGAGGACTGAAGACTTTTAGGACTTTAATCACGGTTCTGCGGTTATAAAGAAATATATATATATATATACATATACATACCAACACATACAAACACACACACGTGTGTACACTCTAAAAATGGTTCTTCAGCTGTTCTTTTATAAAGGCAATGGTTCTATACAGAACCATAAACACTCAAAACACCATTTAATAGAATCAGTTGTCTTTCCTATGATGCAAAACTTGAAACCTTTGTTTTTTAAGAATCAAAATGGGTTCTGCTTGATCCTTTATTTGGTATTGTAAAGAACTACAGCTCCGGAAAAAAATAAGAGACCACTGCAAAAAATGCTCAGTTTCTCAGGTTTTATCTTTTATAGCTGCAAGTATTGAACTGAACAGCTTTGCCTTAGTTTTTAAGAACTGCTGACGATATTTCTCCTTATTTCCAAATAAAAATATTGTTCATTAAAGCATCATTTTTAAGGAAATGACAAAACATCAAAATGATGTTTTGTTATTTCCTTATTTTTTCCGGAGCTGTATTTACAAACACAAACACACACACACACACACACGTGTGTACACTCTAAAAATGGTTCTTCAGCTGTCCTTTTGTAAAGGCAATAGTTCTATACAGAACCATAAACACCCAAAACACCATTTAAAAGAGTCAATGGTTCTTTGTTTAGTTAAATGGTTCTTTCCTATGATGGAAAACTTGTAAAGGACATTTGAAACTTTTTTTAAGAATCGAAAAGGGTTCTGCTAGATCCTTTATTTGATATGGTAAAGAACTATTTTGGCTAAGAATGTAGAATAAAACCTGAAAATGTACTTAATAAAATATCAAATAATATCAAATGACCCACTTAAATGATTGAAACCCCTACTAATATGCCATCTGAATGTACCAGCTGTATAAGTGAATTTAAATATGTTGAGAGTATTTGAACAATAATGTCATGATACTGACAGCTGTGATCATGATATCATGAGGTGAAATCTGCATATTTTCTCTAAACCTAAACCTGTCTCACAACTACACGGATGAACTCGTTCATACGCTTCATAGCAGTTACAGAATTCGTTTGAATTTCGTTTGAGGATTAATACCTTAATGGAAATAATAGTTTATCTTCCCTCTCTCTCTGAGTCTTATTGTTTTATATAGCATTTTCTCTCTCTTCCTTCAAATAGTCTGCCTCTCTCTCTCTCTCTCTCTCTCTCTCCATACATTCATAATGTCTCTCTCTCATTATACCAGTTTTCCTCTGTCTTGCTGTCTTTCTATCTTTCTTACTCTCAATGAGTCTTACTGAACGTGACTGTGCTGATTTTACCCATTCAGAAGTCAGAACTGTTCCTAAAAAACGAACACACACACACACACACACACACACACACACACACACACACACACACACACACAGACACGTGACTTTATTGTGTGGAAAATGTTATTCAAAATGCATTGTCTGTCTGACTGAAAGCAATACACAGACATTCAAAGGCCCTAAAGTAATGATTTCACACCTGCAGAGCACAAAAATAATCCAGATTATGAAAAAAAAAAAACAGCCTCAAACGAAACAACTAAAGTAAGACAATGAAGAACAAGTGATACTGATAATATTGTAATGTAGATGTAATTTCAGAGGACGAAAACAAATCAGAAACACAGTTAAATGACTAAGGCAAACTGAAACAAATGCACAGGACGGCTCCTTTCACAACCATGACTATGAGATTCAGCTGTTATTCCTAAAAAAACACAAATCAAATATGGTCATTCAGGACCGTTTTGTGTCATTTGGTATCGTGGTAAACACTAAAATAAAAAAAGCCCACATGAACGCTCCCTTTCAAATGGGCTGGGACCACCGTCTGACTTCAGGGCCCCCCAAAAGCACCTAGAAGATGAAGAGCTTATTCATTTCCGTTTGAGAATTTCGAGATCAGGCGGGTGAAATTTAGGCAAACCGGATTTACTGCTTTTTTTTTAGGTGAAGGATTCACCAACCAGGACGCGTCCAAATAATGAAAAACAAAATGCACTGCTTAGACCCTGTCACCAAAAAAAGAAAAGACATTATAAATACACATTTCCTTTCATTTTCGGAACTTTTTCCTTTTTTGAGCCTGATTAAATACACCTGAGAGATTAAACAAGAGTGAAAATAAACATGCTTTATAGAGAAATGCTACAGAAATCACAAAAATCATTAGTAAACCATCTCAAAGCTGAACTCTGTGAAATAAAAGGCAGTTTTTGAGCTCAGGGAAAACAACTAGTACTTTAAAAGATTTCATTTTCATCTACCTTTTCACTCTTCATATCAAATGATATTCTGGTGTTATTTATAGGACATTAGTAAGATTTCTTACTCTCTGTAATTTTGAATAAAATATTGACTGTAATATCAAACGGGAAATGATTTAAACCTAATACTTAAATCTGAAATATCTGTAAATATCTGTTACAGCTCAAAATATAAAACCAGCAGCTTTATTAGTGTTTTATCATATACGCACAGCAAAAAACCCATTAAATCACAGCACTGAAACAAGTATAATGCTTTATAAAGCATAATAAGGACCCTTGTGCCACTAAACTGAATTAATAACCTTTTTAATATAACATTCATTATACGTTTTGGCTAATAGAATTGACTGAGACACCTTAAGTTGAATTTTGTTCCCTTAATAAATTTGTAGGACTTCTACATCAGTTTTGATTCATATATAAGGTACGTTTACATTTTCTCTAACATCACTACATATGTCACTTTTACGTGCAACAACGGACTCATTACGGCGTTTAACTACAAACAGCTATTTCTGTTAACTAGTAAACTGCTCCAGCAGTAAATTTATTCATTTATCTACAGTATTTATATCCACCTCCCTTCCTGACCACAGCATCTTGTGTTTATAGTCCAGTGTGTTTAGTACGGAGAGTTTTATTTTTACTTTATATTACATTACTAAATTGCTCTCGTCTATGTGTAAGCAATTTCCTCAGAGATCCAGTAACGTTCTCGGACTCTGATTCGGTAAAATGAAATATTTCAAGCTATAAAATGCAGTTTAAATTGCTTAATAAGTTAAATAATAACCAAAACAGTGCTAGCACACCTCAGATAGACACGACTTCTTTTGGCCGTCGGTATAAAAAGCCATAAAGCTACATAAACCGGGTATTTTATGGCGCGTTCACCCCTCTAAAGGGCTCTTCAGGGAGGCAGAAATGCCATGTTGGTACATTATGGGCACTGTTTGCCCCACACATGGCCCAAGCGTGCAGTCCGAGAGGTGGTGTGTAAATGAGAAAAGCCTCGTTTTGGCTTTGGCAGGCCCTTCTTTAGCCGCCTCATACATTAGCTTATAATGCTAGGCTGCCTCAGGAGTGATTTGGCCAAGCTTCAGCGAAGCCTCGGAGCTTTAGGGGCCCTAATGATTTTCGTCTGACCACACTATGAAAATGGCAGCGCTCCTGTCCGTGCGCGTTAACACTCACATTCATCTGCGTCCGGATCCACTTTAGGGAGAGCAGGGAAGAGACTTTTTTCTTTCTTTCTTTTTTTTTTTAGGACAGCTATGGAGCACACACACAAAAAAAAAAACAACCACTCAAAACGAGGAAAGGTCAAACGGAGTCGTCAGCCAGACACTCAGAAAGGATAATAAATACACAAGCATATATGAGTGTGTTTGTTTTTCCCCTAGACTGTTTATTTGGTTAGTTATGTTATTTATGTCTAATATTCTTTATTTGTATTTATGTAATAAACGATTATAGACATAAATGGCCTAGTTGGGGAGATGCATAGTTTATGTATTCTTGTAAATGTATGCTAAGACATATATATAAGATATAGACACACACACACACACACACACACACACACACATATATATATATATATATATACACACACACACTCATACATATTTTTCAATAAGTCTATATAAGTCCATATA